>VCAZ01000080.1:567500-707500 GCA_005784505.1 Bagarius yarrelli
CATGGATGTCGAAGAAATTGAAGCTTTGTTCTATCTGGAGGGAAGAAACAGCACCAAATCAGAGAATCTGTGTTTGTTTGGGAATTTATGAAGGTTATTAAACACATCTGGGAAACCAAAACAGATTCAATAAAAATCCGGGCTAAAGAATCTTAGCATTTCGGCCATTTAGGTGCATCCATAAAAAATCTGCTGACTTCACACTAGCCATTCCGCGAGTCCTTATTATAACTACACACACACAGACACACACACTTACCCTAGCAGGAACCCGAGCTGACAGCAGAAATGCCCGATGTGGAGCCAGGGCCTGATGAGACAGAGATGATATTCAGTGTTGTTGCATTATAAAGGCTGATATTCCAGATACGATAAAAACTTTTTTTACTACATTTATTTTCAGATTTAGATTATATGGCACATCAACTGTTGTTTTTCAAGGCATTAATATAGAATCTACACTCTGAGCTGCAGCTACAGGAAATGAATCAACACCTTCTGACCAATCAGAATTGAGAGTTCAACCGGGCTGTGATATCAGTAGAAGATGAGCTACATTACAAGGTAGGGGTTATACGGTAAAATCTTGCTGAACGGAAAGACTGATTCAAAATAAAACTTCAGAGAAAGATGGAGAGATTAAGAGTATAGAAGTAACAGAGGGTAAGAGAGAAGGAATACAGAGAGAGAGTGAGAGAGAGAGAGAGAGAGACAGAGCGAGAAAGAGAGAGATAAAGAAAGAGATAGAGAGAAAGAGACAAGAGAGACTTTTGACTTTTATTTACACAAGTCACATATCATGAAAAGCAGTGACTAAATAAATAAATATGATGTAAATAATATCAATAGATTCGTTTAGTGATGATTAGTTTAGTCTCTGCTGCAAAGAGTACAAAGCATCTCACACCACACACACATTTAAACACATCCAAGTCACTCATACTTTTATTAAGAATAAAACCAATTATAATTCTTGATTTAATCACAGTCGTTTCAGAATTCTTACAGCTTCACAGTCAGTGTTTTGTGCTATCTGGTTTTTCCAGCTCAGGTAAATCCCCATTTTTTCCCATTTTTTTGATCATTTGGCACCTGAACCTGTGTTTCCTGACATACTTAACACCTAAAATAACACAGTGAAAAGTAAAAACAACATTCAAAGACCTTCAAATGCTCCGTAAAAACACAAACCATGGCTGTAAGCTGGGGCAATAAATTAAAGCATGAAAAACTATGTGTAACATCAGGGTATTAAACAGAAAGAAAAGAGTTCAGAGAAAGACATACAGCATGAAATCCTCCAGTCTGGTTTAAAATCAGTAAAACCATGTACATTTCTCCATGTGGTGTCTACCCTCTCATACAGCTTCTCATTATTTATATTCACATTCAAAAAGCATTTTGGTAGACGTCCTTATCCAGAGAGACTTACATTTATCTCTTTTATACAACTGAGCGATTGGGGTTAAGGTTAAGGGCCTCGCTCGCTGGGAATGGAACCCCGGTCTGACACTGACCCAAAGTCCATCTCCCTTTTACCCCGGCACTCCAGAAGGGGACCTGCACACCTGTCGAGGTCAGGAGCGATGTTCATCCTCTGCAGGACCAGTCTCTGTATTTTCGACAGTCTATGAGCTGAACATGCTTCTCTGACGTTAATGCAGGTCTCCAGCAGTGTAAGAGCTGATTAACAACGTGCAAGGAGAAGATCAGTGTGTGTGTGTGTGTGTGTGTGTGTGTGTGTGGTGTGTGTGTGTGTAAATAATAGCTGCCAGCTTGGTCGGTCTCCTACAGCTCTCCCGTCAGTAGTACTGGATATAAGGTGCAGCTCACACTGCTCCTGTACAGGGTGTGTGTATGTGTGTGTGCATTTCTTTGGGTGGGGCTGCAATGTGCCTGAACTGTGCTGCAATACTGCCTGTATGTGTATGTGTGTGTGTGTGCTTTAAAACAAGACAGTGTTCGAGTTTCAGTGTCCCAAAACATTCCACTCACATTTTCATTTTAATTTTGTTTGAGTATTCAGCTAGAAATGTTTAGTCTTAATCAAGCAAAAAAAACCACACACACACACACGCACACACACACACACACACACACACACACACACACACACACACACACACACAATGTAGCCATTCTCTTTGTCTAAATGAATAACATGCACACAGCAACTGTTTCCCAACACTAACAGCCGTACAGGAAGTGATTATGGCTGCTGCCGGGCATCTCTACCAAATCCTGTGCAAAGGATTGGAATGTGTGTGTGTGTGTGTGTGTGTGTGTGTGTGTGTGTGTGTGTGTGTGTATTTCATTCTGCATACCCAGACACATTTGCTACATCAGGTCAGGACATGAAATGCAGCCAGCTCAAGAATTTCATGAAAGTTTAGTGAAAATTTTGGGAAATTTGTGACTCGGAAAATCGGACGCATTCCTTCAAAACACTGAGGCGCAGGGTGCAATTAACAAGGGCTAATAACTCTAATGACTCTGTGATGCAGAGAGAGACAAGGGTAAAGGGGTAGGAGTGTACAAGCAAGACAGAGAGAAACAATAAAAGTGAGACAATAAGAAAGCGAGACAGACATCGGTGGATATAGAGAGAAAAAGAAAGAACAAGCTTAAAAACACAGCGAGAATAAGTGGGACAGGCAGAGAGAGTGACAGAAAAAGAGTAAAACAGTGAGTAGGTGAGACAGAAAAAAAGAGGGTAAGAGAGTAAGACAGGCAGAAAGAGACAGACAAAGAGTGTGACAGTGAATAACTGAGACAGATAGAGTAAATGTATAATAACCCAAGCAAAAAGAGAGAGACATGACAAGACCCAGGGGTTAGACAGCACAAAAGAGTGAGAGAGAGACAGAGGGGCAGAAAGAGACAGAGTGAAAGAGTAAATAAGCGAGAGAGAGTAAATGTATAATTGACTTAGACAGAATGCAAGAGACAGCATTAGACAGTTAGGAAAAGGTTATGAGAGAGTGAGACAGCCAGAGAGAGACAGAAAGAAAGTAAAACAGTGAGTCTGCGACAAGCAGAGAGTATAAATGTGTAATTACTCCAGCAAAAAAAAAAAACAGGGTTACACAGTGACAAAGAGGTCATAAGAGAGTGAGACAGACAGAGAGAGAGAGTAAATAGTGGAGGCAGATAGTTAAAATGTATAATAACTCAAACAGAGAGAGAGGGTGAGACAGTATAAAAAAGGTTATTAAAGACTATGGCAGGAAAAGAGAGACAGACAGGAGGTAAGATAGGGAATATGTAAGACAGGCAGAGAGTGTAACTATGATAACTTAAGAGACAGTGAGAGAGAGGTCATGAGAGAGTGACAGAGAGTGGGAGAGTGAGCAAATAAGATGGAGAACCAGAGACTATAAATGAGTGAGACAGGCAGAGGGAAACAGACAGAGAATGAAATTGTGAGTATGTGAGACAGACAAAGATTATAAATATGTAATAACTTGGGTAAAAAGAAGGACACATAAAGCATTAGAGTGAGACACAGAGACGGACAGTAATAAAAAGACCAAAGTTTAGTAGCTCAGGCAGAAAAGAGACAGACAGAGTGTCAAAATAAAAAAAGGCTATGTGAGTGAGACAGGCAGAGGATGAGACAGTAAATGAGTGAAACAGGCAGACTGTAAATGTTTTATAACTCTAATGACATGATGTCATCAGTTTGATCCACAATGACCCAGGTTTTACACTTAGGACTCATTTGTGGGCGGGGCAAATCATTTGTCTTCACATTCCAATCTTGTGCAATTCCATACACCACTGAAGCCCACCGTTTTAGCAAAATCCCACTAACCACCAGATTTACAGATTAACTCCATGGTCTTAAAATGAACACGGCAATGAAAAAAACATCCTTTCAAACGGCGAGGTTGTATTAGTGCAGATCGGAGTGGTGCAGACCGGCACCGAAGAGACGATGTGTTTATTTCACAACACAATAGGCATTCACATTACCGAGCAAACTAATGACGGCTATTTATAACGAGGACTAGGGAACCGGATCTCTGGATAATTAGTGAGACACAAATCAGCATTAACACTACTTACCATACCTGAGACTCAAACGGCTACCAATTCAAAAAAAATGTTTAACAACTCAGGCATAAAGAAGAAGACAAAATAAGACACATGGTGATGATGTCATGAGATGAGGGCAGATAGTGAGACAGGTAGAGGGAGACAGACAGAGAGTGAGATAGGTAGAGGGGGTGAATATAAAATAACTAAGACAGAATAAAAAAAGACAGAGTAAGAAAATGCCATAAAAATGTGAGACAGGCAAAGCAAAAGACAAACAAAGAGTAAGACAGTAAGAGGAAGAAAGACAGGCAGTCTTAATAACTACGACAGAACGAGAAAGACAGAAAGAGACAGTTACAATAAAAGGCAAAAGAGAATGAGACAGCCAGAGAAAGAGACAGAAAGACAGAAAGTAAATTAGTAAATAAATCAGTAAATAAATGAGATAGAAGGAGGATTTAAATATTTAGTCAGGCAAAAAGAAACAAATTCGGGTATCTGTAAGCAGCCACTAAAGAGTGAGACAGGAGAAGAGAGACAGACAGAGAATGAGACAGTAAATAAGTAAGACAGGTAGAGTGTCTTTCTTCTGGCTACTTCAATATACATTAAACAAAGAGTAAGCCAGTTAAAAAAACATGACAAGGTGAGATAGGTGAAGACAAAGACAGATAGTGAGACAGGTAGAAGGAGAGAGACAGAGACTGAGACAGCAAAAGGCAGGTAGAGTGTATAAATGTATAATAACTCAGGCAGAAAGAAAGACAGAGTAAATCAGTTAAATCAAAATATAATAATGTGAGACAGACAAAGACATAAACCGAGAGTGAGACAGGTAGAAAATGCACGGGTAAATGCAGAAATCTGCTTAAAAAAAAAAGAACAAAAATGTGATCCTCGGGCGTAGAAATCCGATTACAGCAGCATGAAACCACACCCTTCAATCTCACACCCACACACACACACACACACACACTCAAGAGGGTGTGTTTTTTTAAGCACCTGTCAGCTCCATGAGCTTTAAACCCTTGTTGCTGACGCATGACTACATTCACTGTGATTACGCCACTGCTGGAGCTGATTACAGCCAGAACCTCGGCTCACGCTTTCCTTAAGCATCTGTCTCACACACCGCAGCCCAGCGCCTGTAATGAACTCCATCAAATTATTCTGCCAGGACAAAGCGGCATTCCAATCTCAATTAAACCGCATCTCATGCAACACAAATGCTGCGACTTGAACCTTTATTAGGTCACAGCGTTTTAGAGAAATCTGTCACTAGGGCTGTGTAGAAATTACAGTAGAATTTAATCTGATATACGTTTACATATATAATTAATTAATACTCTCGGTGTGTGTCAAGCGATTACTTCCTCTGCTCCTGTAGTTGTTGCTGTCACATATAGCTGTTTGTCCAGGGATCAGGAGGGGGCGCTCCCCCGGCTTTGTATTTGTTCTATTTTCAGCTATTTATTTTGCAATATGTATTTTATTGCAGTATATATCGTGATATATTGTATCACAATATATGGGGATACAATATATCACGATATATACTGCAATAAAATACATATCCTGCTCAATATAAATGCTCCATCATTTCTCCTTAACTACACCACATCATGGATTATTGCTCTCTTTGTGATTGTATTAAGAACTTCTTCTTCTTCAGAAACAAAAAAAAAACAAAAAAAAACAAGGAAAAAATTCACAGTGAATGCTAAACTTGCCTGATTGCGCGGAATGTGCAGGGATTGGTTAAATTTGCTGTCAAACATTGTGAAAATCCTGGCGAGACTCTATAACAGCACACCACCAGCTATTTTCTTTTTATTGCAGCTTTGCTTCAGGGTTTGTACAGTAAGTTTCTCAGTAACGATATATTGGGGCACTTATTTAAATGCATCTGATCTGATTCCATAAACAAAAACCTGCTTTTATCCTAGCCCTTTATAGAAAAAACTGCATTACCCCAAAGTCAGGGGCGCTGCTGAGAGAGGGGGGTGGGGTGGGGGGTATTTAGTTAGGACACAATTTTAAGGGCCTGTGCACTCTGGGACCCCTAGATCTGTTTTATTAGTATATGCAGTACTAAACGTAATGTAATTGTTTGTGTGGAATGGGTGTGATAGGGGGCCCAAACTCATTCTTACATAGGACCCAAAATTGCTAGCGGTGCCCCTGCCCATAATCCTCAACAGACATCACACTAATTAAAAGCAACCAAACACTGTTGATGCACTGTTTTTTTTTGCTTGCTTAATTTAAATTAGACTTGGCCAGCAGTGTGGTGTATTGGGTTAATAAATGCCATTGCCCTCCGGGTGGACCAGGTTTGTTTTCTGGCTCGGTGCCCTTCAAAGCCCCGTCCATTTCACTGCTATCCTATGCTGTCAATAAAGGCTAAAAAATGCTAAAAAATAACTTTGAAAAACAAGCGAGGCACCAAACTCGTCCCCAATTTGGTATGTTTAGCACAATAACCTAATATTAACAAAAAAAGATGTGAGGCAAGTGCCACAATAGCTTAATATTCTGCCTTCAAACTGCACCTCGTTCAAAAATGACTCAAAAGTGCTTAGGCCCCTAATCGCTGTTCGCAGATATTTCTCTAACATATTATCGGTTGTTGGTTCTATGTCTTTTTTATCTCCAAAGGTTTTTAACCAATAAATTAATTCATATACATTTCCAATCAGCACATATTTCACTCACCAGGATTCGAGTGTCCTGTTTGTCACCTCTGCCCTCCAGTTGCACCTTCTTTCTCAGGCTCAGTTTGAGCTGTCGCCCCACTGCATCCCGCACGCTCTCTACAACACATCCAGGACAAAAAAAAAACAGTGAAGCTTTATTCTCCATGCCTTCCTGGGTCCTGTAAAATCATGTACCTTTCAAGCACGACTTTAAAATAAGTACAATTCAAAGTACAAACTTCAACTTTAAACTGGTTTGAAAATGAATTACACACCAATGTCAAACTCGGAAACTAGATTTAGTTGTGTGTGTGTGACCTTACAGCGAAATCTCTCACTTCCTGAAAGCCTTGTTTTTCACCTCTCGTCTCTTTCTCTCATTGACTTGGCATTAAAGTCAGATGGGAAATTAGTCGATGACATCATCGCTGGATTTTTACTCTGGATTTCTAGAGCACAGGCACGTAACAATATTTTCCAAAGAAAAAGCAAGAGGTTGTGTGTGTTTGTGTGGTGCGTGTATGTGTGTGAGTGTAAGGGTGGCACAGAGACGCTATGGGAGGCAGACAAACAGAGCGAGTGAGGTCATCTCAAACTGTGGTTTTATTCAAAATACATTTTTTTTAACAATTCGACAGACATTTTTATACAGATTAAAGGGTTAAAAATGACTAGAGACACACTGATACTTTTCTGGTCACCATACACGGGTCACTGGCCAGTTTAACAGGAAAAACTAAACTCATTTGCATTCATGTGGCTGCAGAACAAAAATTGGACCCTACAAAAACTGGACAGCTTATAAAAACATCAGTCTGTCTTTTGCAGTCTCTGACTTCATTTTGTTAAAGTCTGTACCAAATTTTAGACCCAGACTGTGTCTGAAGTCGTATACTCGCATACTCGGTACTACATTTAAATATGTTTGTACTTCCTGACTATTAAAAAAGTAAACTCCTCTTTAAAGTAGAAAGCTAAAAAATGTGATGATCCCCCTCAATAAGACCTGATTATTGGTCAGTGAACCAATTATTTATATCATCGCAATTGTTTGGTCCTTTTTGGATATTATTAACCTTAAATAATCAAATGAATTACACAAAATTAAATGTAAAAAAATGATAAGCAGGTTCTGGCTGGAACAGGAACAGGTAAATAGACTTCAGAGCACGAGGTTAGATTCACACAGAACACTTTTATTTATTCCAAAAGAACAACAAAAATGGTGTTAGATTTGGGTTTAGCAAGCTTAGAGTTTTATTAATGAACAGAGAACTGAACATAACACCGGATTAGTCTCTAGTAGATCACGAGTCACAAGGTAAAGTTCTACTTCCATCGACGAGACCAGACAGCGTGCTGACGGGAGGGAGTGGCTTAAGTAAGGTGACTGCATGTAATTAGTAAATGAGGTGCAGGTGTGTGATTAGAAGTGAGGGGAGAGTGAGCGGTTGAAGTCAGGAGAAGCCTGGCGTGTCTGTGACACCGTCCATGTTAGTCCCTTTTTTAAGGGTACCCTTGAAATCTTTCTATTTTGGTCTGTGCTATTTGCAGTGTTTTTCTGTATTTTGTAGCGTTGTGAGGATTTGCAGCTCGTGTGCTGTCAAACTCATAAAAATGTTTTCTCAATTTGTTGGTGTTTTTCTATTCGTACATGTTTTTTAAAAAATTGCAGCCTATTAAGGTCTATGGCTGGACAATAAGTCAATATCAATAAACATCGCGATATGGTTTTCCGGTATTTCGATAAACATCACAGCATTTATCACTGAACGACATTCAGGGCACAGCTGTAAGAAAGAGCAGAACACAATCGGCTACCTGCGTAGTGTAGCCCCACCATCTCATTTGCCCCGTATGCAAGAAATAAGTTTTGTAAGCCAAAAGCTTTGCAAGTCTGTAAACCAAATTTGCTGGCAAAACCAGTGGTGTTAAAAACTGCAAAACGGACAAACTCTGAAGAATACGGCTCTGTGTGTGAAATAAAGCTACTGCAAATGTGTAAGCGGCGTGTTGCGTACGCAGGGCATAACTTTTCCCGAAAATAACTCGATATTTGCTTCACCGTCTTTCTTTGACTCGCGCTTGCCCTTACTGGCGTTTGCAAGTGTAAGTGGGGAAGGCGGGACTCATTTTTTTCTAACCAATCAGTCCAGTTCTTGTTGATTATGCAGTTTCTATATTCTGACTGGCTCAATAACACGTCAAGAATACATAGCTTGCGTCTTTTCAGCTCAGCATCGTCCGACGGCAGCAGGAATCAGTACCATGTACCATTAGAACACTGCACAAATAGACACATATAGAGATTAAATATAGGTACACGATTGTTTAACCATGTTTCATTGGTTATTAATTACCACTAAATTACCACTCATTCATGATATCATGTTAAGTGTCAGATATCCCAGCCCTTATGTTTAACTATATTAAGTCTCTATATGTATGCATGTTTGTTTATGTCTATATTTTACACTCGCGATGTTACCTACACTTTCACAAATATTATCCTGCGCATGTGAAGTCTCTGTTTTCTGGGAATGGTAGATTCGGCTCTACTTCAGTGCCACTGATTAATTAAAGTCTAAATACAAATAAAAGGCGAACATTATTTATTTATAGCGTTTTGATTTCTGAATTAATACATAGTTTTATAAGAGGATTTATAGACGTGGCAAATTCATTTTGCAGATGTTTGTAGGTACAGACCACCATTGGCAGTTTTTCTGAGGCTTCTCTAATAATCATATTGATATCGGAATTACATCGTATCGACCGAAATTAAGTAGGATATCGTGATATAAAATTTGTCTCTGAATATGCTTGTACCGTATCTGCACTTCCTTTCATATCTGGTTAACAATTTATAGCATTTACAGTATGTACAGTATCTCCTATTCTAATATATGACTGCACACACTGTTCAGATCATGTCTGTGTGAGATTAGTGCACATGACAATAAACTTAGTATGTATTGTTAGATTTATGTCTTACCACAGTTTTATTACCACAATATTTTTTATCTCTCTCTTATATACGCTGGAAGTCCTGGGACTATATACACAGAATGCAAATGTGTGTGCACAGATTTCTAAATCGTGGTTATTCGATTAAAATTTAATTTATGCAAAAATAGAGCTCATCTTATCAGCTGCGATCATTTCAAGGTGGCTCTACAACTTTTCTCAAGTCCACCTAAAAATGATCAAAGCTGATATGCCGAGCTCAATTTTTAACCCCTTTTTAACCAGAACACAAGGTTTCGACTTAAGGTTTATTTTTTGTCAAGTCTAATGTAAAATCATTGGTTTTCAGTGTGAGACGTGTGCTTTTTTTCCATGGTTAGAAAACTTCACACAGAAAATGTAGGGGGTTGATGTTTACACCTGCTTATGAGCAAGCTTCTGTAAATGTATGTATATAGAAATGTTAAATGTTAAGGGATTTGCTAAGAGGACCAACGGTGTCATTTTGGTGTGGGAATTAAACCCATGATCTTCCAAGCAGCAGTACAAAAATGAGCTACCTCTATCCCTACTAGCAGGCTGTGCAAAAAACAAAAAGAGTTTAGAGACAAAAAAAAGTGTCTACTTCCAAATAACCTTTGTATTAACACCATTGTGAAGTGAGACATGACAACATGTTCATTGCAGAGTGAGACAAGAGTGAGATATAACACTACTGTGGAGTGAGACATGACAACATGTTCATTGCAGAGTGAGACATGAGTAAGACCTAACACTAGTGTGGAGTAAGACATGACAACACATTTATTGCAGAGTAAGACATGAGTGAGACCTAACACTACTGTGGAGTAAGACATGACAACACGTTTATTGCAGAGTGAGACATTAGTGAGATATAACACTACTGTGAAGTAAGACTTGACAACACATTCAATGCAGAGTGAGACAAGAGTGAGATATAAAACTAATGTGAAGTAAGACTTGACAACATGTTTAATGTGGAGTAAATATAGCAAAGTAGTTACTGATATTGTGCTTTGAAGGAGACGCGGTACAGCTGATATTTGTGTAAAGTTTTTATTAATAATGTTTAAATAAGGACCAAGCCAGCAGCTTTGAGCACTGAGTGAGACGTGTTAGGACCTGCGCTGTGCAATGTGAGTTTAGCATTATAACCGGCCTGTAAAGCTAGGAATGATCCACTACACTGCACTATGTCTATGCATTATTATAGTTACATGTATAACATCAGACACAGACATATACATTAACAGTGTTTTATTTATACGTGTCTCCTATTCGTATGGTAGGATCAGAAATGAGCACATGAAAGACTCCTGTTGGATAATTCAGGGACAGAGTTAGAGATGACAAAATGAGACGGTTTGGACATGTACACAGGAGGGATAGTGAAAATATCGGTAGGAGGACGTTGGACATGAAGCTGCAGGCAGAAAGCAAAGAGGAAGACCAAAGAGGAGGTATATGAATGTGATAAATGAGGACATGAAGTAAGTAAGTGGGTGTGAGTGAATCGGATGTGGAGGACAGGGCCACGGGAGGCAGATGATTCGCTGTGGTGGGAACTACCCATAAAGAAGAAATTTGTATGTTGTGGCACTATAGGGTCCAGGGTAGTGCTGGAACAATTACTTAACATTATTGACGATAAGAAAATCCGATATAATATTTTATTGTCAAGGGGCAGCACGGTAGCTTACTAGTTAGCACTGTTGCCCCACAGTAAGAAGGTCCCAGGTTCGTGTCTCCTGCAGGGGTGTTTCTGTTTGGAGTTTGTATGTTTTCTCTGGTTTCTGTGGGTTTACTCCAGATTATCTCCCATAGTCCAAAACATGTTAGATTGATTAGTGATTCTAAATGGCCAATAGGAGTAATTGTAAGTATGTGTGTTTTTTTTGTCTGTATGTGGACCTTTGATGGGCTGGTGACTTGTCCGGGGTGACCCCTGCCTTTCACTCACTGACAGCTGGAAAAGATTCCAGCAGATCCCCGTGACCCTGATTAGGAATAAGCGGTTATAGACAATAGGTGGATGGATGGATGCATGGATGGATGGCTGGCTGGATGGATGGATGGATGCATGGCTGGATGGATGGATGGATGGATGGATGGATGGATGGATGGATGGATGGATGGATGAATGAATGGATGGATGGATGGATGGATGGATGGATGGATAGATGGATGGATGCATGGCTGGATGGATGATGATGGATGTGATTAGAATGGATGATGGATGGATGGATGGATGGATGATGATGATGGATGGGATGATGGATGGATGGATGGATGGATGGATGGATGGCTGATGGATGGATGGATGGATGGATGGATGGATGGATGGATGGATGGATGGCATGGATGGATGGATGGATGGATGGATGGATGGATGGCTGAATGAATGGGATGGAGAGGATGGATGGGATGGATGGATGGAATGGATGGATGGATGGATGGATGGATGGATGGATGGATGGATGGATGGATGGATGGATGATGGATGGATGGGATGGATGGATGGGATGGATGGATGGGGATGCATGGATGGATGATGGGATGTGGATGGCTGGATGGATGGATGGATGGATGGATGGATGGATGGATAGATGGATGGATGGATGGATGGATGGATGGATGGATGGATGGATGGATGGATGGATGGATGGATGGATGGATGATGAATGATGAATGGCGGTGGATGATGGATGGATGGATGGCTGGATGGATGGATGGATATGGGGATGGATGGATGGATGGATGGATGGATGGAATGGATTTTTTTTGTTTTTAAATAGTTGTTGATTGATCTTACCTGACCTTATATACGACGAGCCCGCAATAACAGGGCTAAAACCAGTGCAGCGCTGTAGCGCAAGACTGTCATTCAGGCAATCAGTAGAAAAAGATGTGGTGCTTAGAAGAATATTTTAAAGCGTAAACAAAGCTGAACTGATAAAGTGAGAGGACGTTTTATAAAAACTACACACTAAATATGCCGTCATGTGTGTCATGTGGTCTGATATAATTATGGCTCTTTATTACGTTCACATTTTTTTCTTTTAGGGTAGAAAAAAAGTTTAATATGAGCAAGCAGCTAGCTGATGGTAAATATTATGAGTAAATGCAAAAAAACAAGCGAATAACTATAGAAATATGATAGAAATAATAGAATCAATTAAAATAATGATAAATATATATGAAATAAAATGAAGGAATAGATAAAAATGATTAAAAAAGAATATTTGTGTTAGTATTGTCTGCCATTTTCAGAATGTGAAGTGATTTTCTTGTTTAATTTATTAGTTCTAATATGCATAACTCAGCGTTTTATGGAAGTGCACAAGCCAGAAAATTCTGCTGAACAATTACTGACTGTTTGACTATCAAAATAATCGTTTGACCCCTTCAAGGGGTTCATGTTTATCAGGTAATAATTCATTAAGCTAAATTCTGAATCCTTAAATGATATAAATTAAAATCTAATAATGATTCGTCCGATCTAATGCATGACATTCCAGCAAATAAATCTTACATTGAAAAGCTTGAGGTTTAGTTACAGTTAGACAGAGTTACCGTCTGTTCCCCTGTCCTACACTGTGAACGATACTGACCCGAATATAAGGAAGTAGAGGACAGAAGAATGTAAACCTCTTCATCTTTCAGTTCTCTTACCACCAGTGAGTCACTGAGCTGCTGTATGTTGTTATAATTGATGTTATTATCAAGGGACACTTACATTTATCTAACTTTTTTTTTTTTTTTTGCAGATCAACAGAGCAGTTGAGGGCCTTGCTCAAGGGCCCAGTAGTGGCAGCTTGGTGGGCTGGGAATTAAACCCATAAGATTATGATTAACACCTTTACCACTGAGTTACCACTTCCCATTATTGTTATTATTATTAAATATAATAATATTAGTAGTGGTATTAGTGCTTTGTTTTAGTGTTTTGTTGTATACTGTACTATTATAATTAGATCTGTTAAAATTATTATGGTTAGTTGTTAAAAGTGCTTTTGTTTATTTATTATAATATTATTAATTCATATTAGAAATTTAGTCAATCATATCTGATGAGTTTAATTCCATGAAATGCTGTCTTACCTGTGAGCACAGGTACAAATTAATGACGTCATTAAAAAACATAGTAACTGTCTTACCGAGTACTTCCTTTGAGATGTCCTCCTCTGAGCCCATCCTGACAAACAAAAGTCCAGCAAAACGTCCAGCAATCCGGACTGAAACCTAAACCGAGATGTGTGTAGGGACGTGTGTGAACCTGTCCGGATGTCTTATCTGAATGTCTCACTCTCTTTCTTTTACTCTTTCAGGTGAATCCTGCAGTTCTTTCCTGCTGCTTCAGAAACTCCAGCCTGTGTTTTTCCCTCATTTATTTTATTTGTTGTTATTAGTTATTTCTTCCTATAAAACTCGCCGTTTAATTTTTCCAAAACAGCCGCAGATGAAGCGGACTTTGCACCAAGTTTCGGATCCTTTAGGAATGCGCTCATAAGCGCAAGCCACGCCCACTGTCTACAAGTTGGCTCAGAACAGACCACGCCCATCAAATGGAGCCACGCCCCTGATTACGGGTCTGCACACAAACAAAGCCGCAAACCGTTATGGAAAGCCAAACGGGTCATAATCATGTTAAGATTAATGATAAAAATGTGTAGTTTGAGAGTAATTTAAGAGTTGTAGCATCTGTTGGCAAGAGATTTTGCCAAGTAGGATGTGAACCTGGGTTAACATCATTTGATGATCCTGAATCAACATTTTAATCAATCAATCATAAACATCTGATGTCATCAGTGTGTGTCGACCAAACCTGCCACTAAAATCTGTCCACATAAAAAACAGATAAACTTTAACTGAGTAAATGCTAAAAACATATTTATTGATTCTAAAATAATTTACTGATACTGATGACTGACATGAAATTAGACTATAAACGATAGTTTATATTGATGATAATCAGGAAACAACATTAGTGAATTTAGACCGTATCGATTCTAATGATCCGAAATAAACATGAATGAATTTAGACACTGAATCATAAACAATCACTAATGAACAATTAGAACCTGTAGAAACCGCATTATTAGAAACATTATTTAATTAAATTACAACCTTTTAACATTTAACAATCACAACACAGATTTTCATATCTATATATTTTTGATAAAAAAAATTATGAATTGACTTATTATTCATGCATAAACAACCCAAATACATTTTACTCCATTTATTTTTAGTCCTGGAGGTCAGGGAAATGTTCACACACTAACTAAACTGCACATACATGCTGTATACAAATTGTTCAGTACAGCATGTAATTATTACAGACATCAATTGAGTAATCTAAAGAATCTAATCTATCTATCTATCTATCTATCTATCTATCTATCTATCTATCTATCTATCTATCTATCTATCTGTCTGTCTGTCTGTCCTGTCTGTCTGTCTGTCTGTCTATCTAATCACATTTATTTCATTTTTTTTGCACAGTGTGCTGTAAATTTAAAAACCCTCAAATCGTCTAATTAGCAGTCCAATAACATTAAAGGTACAATTGGTGATAGATAGATAGATAGATAGATAGACAGACAGACAGACAGACAGACAGATAGATATAGATCGATAGATAGATAGATAGACAGATAGATAGATTGATAGATAGATAGATTGATAGATAGATATTCTTTTTTAATTTTTTAATTTTTACTTTACTTTTTAATATATTTGGTTATAAATTGTTGTGACATTTAAACTGTAGTGAAGATGGGTGTTGGTAATAATACGTTATAAATATATACATTAAAAGACGTGTAATAGTTATAAATAATTATTTTTTTTGTAATTCCGCTGTTACACTGCTTCTGCGCTTGCGTTTTAGCAGCTCCCTCTAGTGTTCATAAAGCAGTACTACACAAATCTAGGATAAACACGCCTTTCATTGGAGTGAAATAAGGATTAAACACCGCGGCTAAGAAACAGGACAGCGTTCTATAAGCGGGTCGGTTACCCTATAGACCAACCTGTATACACCGAACGGATAAATCAGGAACTGGGTAAAGGAAGCGAATATAATAGGAACCGCTTTATTTGTGCTGTGTAACGGTAAGCGGCCTGCCAGATATCTAATAATAAACATTGAGCTGTCACGTGATGTGACCGTGGCGTCATAGTATTATTTAATACCTTAACAATAATTTATTAGTCTATATTTAGTAATAATGATAAGATTATACATAATGCATTGACATATAAACTCTATAAAATTTCACGCTATAATAAATGATCATTTAGGATTATAATCAGCGATGATGTCTGCTCTTTAGAACATCATCATACATTTTGATTCCAGTTCCTTTTTTTTCCTGGTTTGATAATTATTAATCTTCCTTTTCATCCTAGAAAAATCTCTATATCAACAATCTTGCAGACTAATGAATGCATACAGTGTAATTATATGTAAATTGTTTTCTTAAGGTATTTATTAATTTAATCCTGATCGTTGTTTATCTCTAGAGAAATTTTATGCAGTCCTCCATTAGAGGGCACTGTCATCACATAGAACCAAATGATTTAGCACTTTTGTATGAGAACTGTATAGGAGTGGGCATGGTTCTCATGAAAAGAAGTGTTTCTGATATTATCAGAGTGCTTAAGATTAAATGTTGCAAATGATTTAATATTTAATCAGATGTAAGATGATTTATTAAGCAGTGGTGTGCACTAAGGGTCAGTAAGTCCTTCTCTGCTGGGCATTTTTGCCTTTATTGATAAGACAGAGGGATGAAATATGGGGGGGGGCATAAAGGACCTAAACCGAATCGAACCCGGGTTGCCAGAGTGCAACAACTTGCGCTTAACCCACTACACCACTGCACCATTAGGACCTACAACCTAAATTCTAATATTTGTTCTATACATTTGTATTATTTATTCCCAACAGTTTTCTTGCTGCACTGCTTCCAGTCCGTGTATGTAAATGTTAGATTTTTTTGTCCAATCAGATTTCAGTTTCTATGTGCTGCCATGTTAACCTAATCTGCCAAAGCCTTCAGAATCAGTAGCGCTGCCCGATGTAACTTAAACTATATCAGCAGTGGCAGATTGCTAATTGGTTAATGTTATTAAAGACTGTTCTTTAACCAATCAGATTTCAAGTCCACCTTGTTCAGAATCAGAAAGAACCAGAATGAGCTTTACTGCCACTTACAAGGAATTTATTTTTGTGACTGAAGCCTCTAGATGAGAATTTTTAAAAGGTTATTGCAAATTTTTATATGAAATATAAATAGAGTATTATTGCACAGAAATGTACGCTTAGCAAAACACACTAACATACTTAAAAATCCTTTTTAAAGGCAGACTTTTCCAGAAAAATCATCAATAATTATAACCAGATCGTGTCAGCCGGGGAAAAAGGTTCCAGACCAGTACCGATGTTTCTCTCTCTCTGTAATGGGGGGGGGGATTATCAGTCGGGTATATACCCACTGAAAGGTACCAAATGCGCCACTGCGATTAAGGGTCTAAAGTAATTAAGATCTGATCTTTAATTTAAGAATGCAGTGTTGGTATCCATCATCCATGATTAACTTTATGATTCAGAATTTTTTTGTGTTTCTATGCACTTATACTTGTTTTGTCTTTCGAGTTCTAGTATTTTGTCTACACTAACAGGATCGTATATAACTGTTTGCACCTGAAATGACGGATAAAATGAGATCATTCTTCTGTCCACCAGAGGGAGCCATTTCTGAAATTCTAATTCCATTATAGAATTTTATAACTGTCTTATTTAATGATTTGCTGAACATTTCAGATTTCAGAGCATGAAGTCATGTGGCTATTTTGTTGGTTTGGTTGAAATTTTTTTTTTGGAAATGTATTTAAATCCAACCTGATGTAAATATTGCTGATTTTCAAACTAATTTTGAATAGTAAGGAAAGTTTTAGGTTAATTCTAGAAGTTTTAAGCAAAAATGCCTGTTCTAAGATTCTGTTTCTCAGAGAGATTTGGTACTGGATGGAGTGAAATGCTTTAACGGTCAATACTGTGGTGATCAAAGGCTCCTCTGTAAAGTAAACAGCTGTTCAGGGTGAAATTTCACTGTTACAGGACCATCCTGACTTGCTGCACATTTGGACGTTACTATGATGTGGCTGCACACGACGTTTGTCTTAACCTTCCTGTTCGGCTACGTGACTGCTGCACTGCAGGAAAACAGAGGTACAGCTTGTTGTATAATTTATTTTTAGCTGATGATTTACGTTACCACAAACTAGGGCTTTTGTGGGCTCGCTATAATACAGGAAGTGAATCTTCTCGTACGCTTTATAGTTGCTTTCTTTTGCAGGTAGCAAAATTCTGAATGAATTTTTAAAAGATTATAAAATTATTATCGTAGTTTACTATCGTAGTTTAGGTTTAGTTTCTGAGTAAAGTTCGATGCGTGGACATTTGCTCTGGTTAATAATTTGTCACGCTGTGTTGTTTAGTAAAGTCCTCCCACAGCCTGGTGGTGGAACAACATTCAGATCAGGGATTGTTTTTTTTCCACTGATTAGCGAGAAATAATAAAAGCATAACACTTAAACACAGTCATCCAAACAGGAACATGCTGAAGCTTTGGGTAGTTGTGGAAACTGTACTGAAATTTGGGCGGCTGTACTTCCTCCAAATTTCATTAAAACTATCCTTAACTATATTATATAGAACATCCTTTTTAATGGTCGGGACGGACTTACTTACTTAAATGTAGTAGCTACTTAAGTAGTATGGGATTTCGGATGGAGCCGTACTGGAGCCGTACTCTGGCAGGATTGTCTGGAAGGGAAGATTTGAGGGCTCTAGGAAAGAAATAAACAACTATCTATCTAGTTTTGTTGTTGGTAGTCATGCCAATCAAAGTGAATCATGAATAACAGCTTGCTCAAGACTTACATAAAGACCTGTTGCGCTGTTCTTAAACCTGTACAACAAAAACATGGTGGCTCAGTGATTAATTGGAAGATTGTTGGTTCCAAGCACCACCAAGTTACCAATGCTGTGCCTCTGAGTACGGCCCCTTACACACCCGACTGCTCAGTTGTATAAAAAGCGTCTGCCAGATGCTTTAAACGTAAGAATGTTTACTTTAGCAAATGTGTTTGGATGAATCAGTTGAGATCGTTGGGTTTAAAAAACACACCTTGTCCTTTCAGCCCCAGTGTTTCTGGACAGGAAGAAGGCCAGTGAAGTCATAAGCCGTCAGAAGAGAGCAAACACAGGCGCCGAAGAGAATACTCTGCCTCACAACCTGGAGCGGGAGTGTCTGGAGGAAGTGTGCAACTATGAAGAAGCCAGAGAGGTGTTTCAGGACACTTATCGCACCGTGAGTGAATAACAAAATTACCTTTTCCAAGCAATGTATGAAGGCCCAAGTGGTAGCTCGGTGGTATTGGACTGCTAATCGGAAAGTCATGGGTTTAATTCCCAATGCTATCAAGCTGCCACTACTGAGCCCTTGAGCCCATTGACCCTCAACTGCTCGATTGTACAAATGACACTGTAAGTGAGATTACAAGAATAAAAGGAAATAAATTCTAAGCACTTCAGAAATAAGGTCAAAGTTATGAGAAAAAAGTATTTTTGGCGGTATGTACTTTAAATAGGCGAATGCTGATTGATGCGAGTTGCAGTGCATCTTTATTTCCAAAGTATTTTTAGTTTATTCTTGTAATTTTGACCTTTATTCTTAAAGTATTTTGAGTTTATTCCGGTCATTTTTAATTTATTCTCAAAATTTGGACCTCATTTCCAAAGTATTTTTAGTTTATTCTTGTAATTTCCACTTTATTCTTATTACTGAGAGTATTTCAAAGTAAGTATTTCAAATTCGCTAATGTAGCTTCAGTTTTGCACACAACCATGTGACTGCTTTATAAATAAAATAGCCACCAAATCACCAGTTAAATGTAAATCGCTCTGGAAAAGGACATCTGCCAAATGCTGTAAATGTAAAACCAGGACCAAACCTTTTTAAAAAAGTGTTGATTAAAGCAGATTCAGGAAGTCCTTACAGTATATGATTTATAAACTAACTTAAATACATTTATTTAGTTTTATTGCACAAGTATAACGAAACATTTAAGCATGAAAAATTTAAAAAGCGTCTGATTTATTTATTACATGAAACACTCAAAGATTGCTTTTCAAAACTGCTTTTCAAACCTTTGGCCACGAGATGTCACTAGAGGGCAATGCATTAAAAAGGCTTTCAGTAATGAACCATTTCAGAACAGGGTTAAGGAAAAAAAGGAAAAAAGCTTCATTTTACCGTTAATAATATCTACCAGACTTGGTAATAAAAAATGGGAATGATTACAGATTTATTAAACTATAATTTTAAATTAAAGTTACTAATAAAAACCATGATTGCTGAGGGAACTGATAACAGAACACACACCAAAGATCAGACTTTTTTTAAACATTTTTAAGGAAACAATTAATCACTGAGTTGAACTCTGGGAATGCTGACCTCTGCTGGAGGGAAGAGGTACTGTTCTGAGGTTTTGTGACATTATTTTACTGGTCTGTTTTGTTAATATAGACTTTCATATTTTTTTAACAGGATATCTTCTGGTCGATGTATATAGGTAAGTAGGGTTGCAAACACACAGAGCAGTACTCTGTCAGCACTGTACAGCTAAAATAACTCATTGGATTTAATTGATATACCTTCCAATAATATAAAAAAAAAGCTACTGTATTATAGGTGTTATAGTCGAATTAGAAATATCGTTTACCCCTGTTACCTCTTTAACAATGAATGATATATTATAGTATATTACAAAAAAAACTAATGACAGTGCAGCTTTTTACATTTATTTTATTTTTTTTTAAACTTTTTTCTGTTTATACTGATGTAGACATTCAAGTTGTTTTTTATGTTAAAAATGAAAAGGCTTCTCTAGTTCAGCACTTATGCAATTTTACACTTTAGTACTTATTTTTTTCCCCTTCACAGTTAAAACTACAATGAACAGCACTGCATTGTAAATGTGGCTGGATATTTCTTCACTGTAGCTTATGATAATATTATTGAAGCAGTTTTGCATTTCAACATTTTTTATGTGGCGTCTTTTATCATAGCTTGATTGCTATATATAGCTTGTAGCTCCCAGTAAAATAAAATTTCTATCATGTCCAATTCTCAGTGCTCATTTCAGGATTATTTTTCTGAACATTATTGTTACAGACGGAGATCAGTGTGTGAACCAGCCATGCAAAAATGGTGCCATGTGCTCAGACAGTGTCGGTGGTTATGACTGCATTTGCAAGTCTGGATTTACCGGAGTGCACTGTGAGACAGGTAAAAGAACAAGAGAACAAGGTGGACATGTACAGGGAAAGTGGTAGCACAGTGGTTAAGGTGTTGGACTGCTAATTGGAAGATTGTGGGTTCAATTCCCACAATACAACCGCTGGGGCCCCTGAGCAAGGCCCTAAACTCCCCTAGAACGCTCAGTTGTATAGAATAGAGTTAAATGTTAGTCACTCTGGATAAGGACGTCTGCCAAATGCCAGAAATGTCAATCTACACAACTGTTAATGAAAAGGCAGCGATTGTCAATATCGTTTTCTCATTTTAAATGAGATGTTTTTCAGTAGAATACTTTTTTGGTTTATTTCTCTTAAAGATCAGACTGTGTGTGTCATCGATAAGACCAAAGGCTGTAGTCAGTTCTGTAAGCCTGGCTACCAGTCATATGAGTGTTCCTGCGCCTGGGGATGGAAGCTGCAGCAGAAGGAGAAATGTGTTCCTGCTGGTGAGAAATTTGATTTTAACAGGAAAATAAATGTTTTTATACAATATTGATAATACCATAGTCAGATAAAGCAATTAGCTATTACCCACCTAGCAACCAATAGAAGAGATATAGAAGCAGCCAGGAAAAGACCCCCTAGGAACCACCTGATAACATAATACCCATTCAGCAGACTGAAAAAATCTTAATTACCAACACAGTTTTCTGCAAATGTTTTAGTATGTACCAGAAGCATGAGATTTGTGTGGGAGGGCATTTCAAATAAAACAAACGATGACGGGATAGGGTTTATGTCTGAAACCAGGACATTCATCTCATGATTAAGGAATGCAAAAGAACACTGTTGACTTTCACCATAGCAACCAGTCAATAACTCATTCAGATTTCTTACATCCCATGCATTATAGCCTGGAGGTGTTTATTCTCTGCAGGAACGAACTGCGTAATAGCGTTTAGTGACGTAGAGGGAATCCTCGCTGTGGTGTTGACTCATGTGGAAAGGATTGAGTTTTGGCTTCCCTGTTTTATTACATGGTTCCTCTTTCACTTTTTGGCCTGTTGCCTAGGACTGTACACATGTGTTATTTCCTCGCAACAGTTGCTTTATTAAACAAACTGAAACTGGAACAGGATACACGGTGCAAGGAATTGTTTAGTTTAGTTTTTTTTTTTTTTGTGTAGTGGATCGTTTAGGTATAAATTATGATATATAAGACAAGCAATAGAAGATATGATAATGGATGATTATTCGGTTACACAACTACACCACAACACTAACCAACTGACTGACTGACTTCTCTTATTTAAGCTAAACAGTAATAATTAGGAATTAATAGTAACTCAATAATCAGGGAAAGAAGCCTTTGGGGTTCTGTTAGAAAATAATAGGAATTTGCTAGAACTATGTTAATTGGGAAGGGGAACCTAAGAAAAACTAAAGTAAACCCCTTAAGTGTTGGCTTAGGAGGGACTTGTGTCGGTATCTATGTGATGTTATGCGTCAGAATCAGGTTCAGGTTCTGTCGGGTCAGGTCTGGGTGTGTTAAGTGTAGTTTTATGTGTTAGTGTTTTTCAAGTTTTTTAATTTGTTTGTTCATTTAATTATTTGGTATTTTAATTAAAATACTGTGTTTGCATCCATCCTCATCTTACAACTTGTGCCGTTGTGTTGTTTTGATTTTGAATACTATTGTCATACAAAATAATAATATTATTAATAAAAATAGTAGTATTGGTAGTAGTAATATTAATATTTGAATATACTCCATTGTAATGTAGGCTGCATTGCTTAGTGTTGGTGTAATTGCTCTTTAGTTCAATATCCATGTGGGAAGGTGAGCAGTTTGCGGCAGTGGGACAACCGACAGTCCAACAACATACGCTCGGACTATGAAGGACTGGACTGCAGTGCTGAAGAGTGTCCCTGGCAGGTACAAAAACTTACCACAAATATGTAGATTTACGTTAATAACCATTTTTGTAGTAATAATCGTAATTTTGTCACATTTTTCAGGCTCTGCTGCGGAACAGTGGGTCCAGTGGCTTTTGCAGTGGCGTCATCATTAAAGAGAATTTTGTGCTGACCACCGCACAGTGTGCACACAAACATGCAGACTTTCAGGTGGCTGTGGGTGAGTTCAACTAAACCTACATGAAAATAGTATGTTGGTTTAATTGTCTGAATAGAGCTTATAAAAAAAAGGTAATGCAAATGTACAAATGAATTTTATTAAAAGAAAATATTGCTGCATTCATATTTTTTTTTACCTAAATACTCAACTTAAAATACCATTGGTGGTGCTGGGAATTAATTTCCTGATCAGCAGTTTAATACCACTGAGGCACCACTTCCCTATTACACATTTGCATTTGGCAGACACTCTTATCCAGAGCGACTTACGTTTAGCTCATTTATACAGCTGAGAAATTTGGGGTTAAGGGCTTTGCTCAGGGGCCCAACTTTGGTAGCCTGGTGGTGCTGGAATTCAACCCACAATCTTCATGTTAGCAGTCCAACACTTTATCCACTGCGCTCGCCACTAGGTTCTCATGACAATAGGGAAAAAGTTCTGACGAAAATATTTTTTGATATGATACTTATAGTCTTATAATATGGCATTGAGTTAGACTTACAGTGTTTGGTGTGGTGTATAAAATGGCAAAAATCCAGTTTCTGAGCCCAAACCAGTCAAGTGTATAATATGCTCCCGGTCCTGCTCCCTCCAGCATTTGTGCAACGACGTTACTGTCTAAATTGTAGGCAAGGAATTGTTAAGGATGGGTTTTACGAATGATGGCTGGTGCAAAACAATTGGGAGGTAAGTGGAGGGGAGGTGTTAGTAGTTAACTGTTAGTAATGCAGGTTTGTAAATGGTCAATGGTGATGATGTATTATTATTGCTAGCTAAAATATGAAACATGTTAATGTTAAAGTAAATTGCAATAAATGTAGCACGAATCAGTGGATTTGCATGCAGTGTGGGTTGATTATCCGGATCGAAGATAATTAATTAAATAATTCAGCCATTTATATGAGAAATTGGTAGCTCAGTGGTAAAGATGTTGGACTGCTAATTAAAAAATGGGGGTTAACCCCAGCACCTCCTATTGACCAGCCACCACTGGTTATTATATTGAACAAAAAGCAAAGTACCATAGATAATTGAAAAATTAAGTAATTGAGTAAGTAAAAGTAAAAAAATATATATTTGTTGGTTTTATTTTTTTCTATTTACATCAGTTCATACATTTTTAAATGATTTCCAATGAAACAGCAGTAACTGTTGTTTGTGTATCCAGGCAAGAGAGGGCCATCTTATGAGCCGGGTGAACAGACTCTGTATGTAAAGCATGTGCATATTCATCCACTTCACCTGGAGGGAAAAGCAGAAAACGACTTGGCTTTGATCGAGCTTAAGGACAAGATCATCTTTAAGAAGACGGTGGTGTCAGCCTGTTTGCCTGAGAGAGATTTTGCAGAAAGTGTCCTGATGTCCGGCGAGTACATGGGCATAGTCACTGGCTGGAAAAACACGTCCGAGCCTGAGTTTCAAGGAAAACTCAGACTTAATCATCTGTCCTACAGCAAACTGCCACTGTGCATTAAGCGTCACTCGAGTCAGGTATGAAAGTATCTTTATTTTGCAAAAATTCCTCAAATATTATACATAAAATTTTAATTAAATAGTTTTGATTTTGGCTTTAAGGTTACCAACAAGATGGCATGCACCCTGCCACGCCCTAAAGCGGATTGCGTCTTTAGCTCCGGCAGTCCCGTCCTTACTTTGTATCGGGAGGTTTTCTTTCTTACCGGTGTAGTAAGCCAGTCTCCAGAGATAGACTGCACCAACGGTTACGTCTTACAGAAGGTGTCCCGCTTCCTTCCTTGGTTGAGGAATGTTATGGGTTCTGTATAACAGGGTGATAGCTTGAAATGGCTTGGAAAATTTGTGTCTGTTGTTTTCTGTGAATCAATTCGAGTAATTTACCAGAGCAGGTAATGCCTTGTGATTAAGATTTCTCGAATAAGCTACACTATATTTAATTCCTGTAGCAAAGTCTATTCACAAATAATCCAGTGCTTTCCGTATACACTATATTGGCAAAAGTTTGGGGACATACTACCATCTAACCCACAATAATTGTGTCTTCAATGGATTTAGAGACCCAAACAAACTGTTCCAGCATGACAATACTCCTGTGCACAAAAGTCCTGAGCTCCATGAAGACATGCTGTGTTCTGATTAAATTGCAAGAAGTGTACAGCAAAGAACCCTGACTTTTGGGATAAACTGGAACACTAACTGCACAGCAGACCTCCTGTTCTCACTAACACTAAACACTATTAATGTCTGAATGAAAAAAATCCCTTCCAGATTTCTGGAGATTATAAAAGGTGGAAAAGTGACTACATCTAAAAAAACGCAAATTCACTGGGTCGCCCACGGGACAGTGAGAGCATTGTGGGTATACTTTACTAATCTATAAGGATTTTAGGAGGATGTGATGGTCAGTTGTCCCAATACTTTTACCCATATAGTGTACATATCTATATATAACACCTAAACATGTTTATTTGTTTATGCTTATTTTTTCTGGAATAAAATAAGACAGCAGTATAAAAATAAGGAATACCTATAGTATAGTGGGCCAATAAAACACATACACACACACACACACACACACACACACACACACACACACACACACACATATGCACAGGTAACTCAACTCAAACACAAAAACCTGAGCAACTGGATACCGAAACTTGCTTAAATCTAAAAATTCTAAACAAACACTAAGACTTGGTTACGTCAGGACCAGAGGTGTGAACCGAAAGCGAGTGTATTGGTGAATTTGAGACATATTAGAAAAATGTTAATTATTGAACACAAACCCTACAATAAAATTATAATTATAAATGGGAGAAACATAAGATTTTTTTATAAGCTCTGATTTTCTTGGGGTTGTGTGTCAGTATCTGTACTGTCTCCAAAGTTAAATTTAGTAAACTCGAATGTTTACCGATCTCAGAAGATTGGATTTATGATGTAACAATAAATGCAACATTTAACAGATTCATAAATTAAAAAGGCAAAACACACCTGACATGCAGTCTTTTTTTTTTGGTTCTAGAAAATAAAAAAAGGAAAATGGCTGTAATTTTTTGTAGCTAATTAAGAAAAAGCTGCACCTCCAACATAATCAAATGACTTTTGAAAGACTTTATATATAGCCTTTCTAGAAGAACTTGAATGCACAGTGTGTTGTAGAAAGTGCAGTTGATGTTGTTCAGGTTTGTGAATTGGAGCTCAGTAAATCTAAACTTGGTTATAGTTTTACATAATGTATTAAAGACTTAAATACTTATAAATTAGGAAAATATCACAAATATCAGGCTTCTGTAGGTCATACTAAATTAACATCATACAAATGTTGTATGACTACATGCAACAAAATGTGTAATACTAAATATGATATGTATAATTTGCTCTTGTGTGTGTGATAGAGATGCAGGATGTTGGATGAAATATTTGGTGATACAGTGGTATTATACGCTTTCTTCACTTTTATGTAACTAGCTAATAAAACCAATAAACCAAATCATTCCTGATTGCTTTAATGTTGTGTGCATTTTTAGCTATAAGAATGAATGAAGGAACTTTAGGTAATTGGTAAAAGTGATAAAATTGTGAAGTGGAACAAAAATGATATTTTTTTATTTTTTATTTTTTTTTTTTATTTTCAAGCAAATAAAAATCAAAAAAGTGTGGCGTGCATTTGTATTTAGAGTTCACCTGTGTGTAATTTAGTCTCCGTATAAATACACCTGTTCTGTGAAGGCCTCAGTAGTTTGTTAGAGAACACTAGTGAACAAACAGCATTATGAAGACCAAGTAACTCACCAGGCAGCTCAGGGATAAAGTTGTGGAGAAGTTCAAAGCAAGGTAAGGTTTTAAAAAAATATCCCACTGTTCAATCTGTTACTGAACAATAAAAAAAGTATGCCACAAGTGCAAACCTAGCAAGGCATAGCCATCCACCTAAACTGACAGACCAAGCAAGGAGAGCACTGATCAGAGAAGCAGCCAAGAGGCTCATGGTCTTTCTGGAGAAGCTGCAGAAATCCACAGCTCAGGAGGGAGAACATGTCCACAGGACAACTATAAGTCATGTACTCCAAATATCTTTATGGCAAAGTGGCTTGCAGAAAGCCATCGTTGAAAGAAATAAAAAGGCCTGTTTGTAGTCTGCCACAAGCCAGGTAGGGGACACATCAAACATGTGGAGGAAGGAGCTCTGTTCAGATGAGACCAAATTTAAACTTTTTGGCCTAAATGCAAATGTGTGGTGAAATGTAACACTGCTCATCACCCTGAACACACAATCCCCACTGTAAAACATGGTGGTGGCAGAATCATGCTGTGGGGATGCTTTTTTTTCAGCAGGGACAGGGAAGTTGGTCAGAGATTATGGGAATATGAATAGAACTAAATACAGGGCAATCCTGAATGTAAAACTTTTGGAGGCTGCAAAAGGCCTAGGACTGGGAAGAAAATTTACCTGCCAGCAGGATATAGACCCTAAATATAAAGCCAGAGCTACAATGGAATGGTTTGAATCAAAGAATATTCATGTGTTAAAATGGCCCATTCAAAGTCCAGACTGTTGAGCATCTGTGGTAAGTATTAAAAATTACTGTTCACAGAGGCTCCCCATCCAATATGGCTGAGTTTGAGCTATTTTGCAAAAAAGATTGGGCAAAAATTTCAGTCTATATATGTGCAAGGCTGGTAGAGACATACCCCAAAAGACCTGCATGTGTAATTGCAGTGAAAGGTGGCTTTACAAAGTATTGGCGCATGGGGGCTAAATACAAATGCAAAATATACTTTTGTTACATATTGTATAATACAATTTTTATTTTATTGTAATATCATTTTCATTTCACTTCACAATTATGTGCTACTTTGTGTTTGTTCTGTAATTTTTAACAAAGGATAAGATAGAAGACACAATACAAACAAACAAAAGAACAAGCAAACCCTGAAAACTTGCCATGCTATATCATAGTCGGTTGACATTAATATATTAACAAAAAATTTGAGAATTTATTCTTAAAGCAAAAATCTTTAAATAAGATGTTTAACTTTTGTCACTTGAGAGGACATGAACTCTAGCATTAGCCCATTACGTTTTAGAACTATTAGATGAAATTTGATGCACAAGGCAGACAAAAATGAAAACTTTCTGAGGTTTTTGGTTAAATTCTAAAAGATTTGTAATTAAGATTTTCCTCCTTAATGCTTTTAAAGATTATCTAAATGCTGCATTTTTCAAATGGAAAGTTCATAGTTTAGATAGATTAATTTGCACAACTTCCTAAATAATTCTTAAATCTATGGGCGAATGCCGGTCTGTTTTTGTAGGGTCACCAAACATTATACAGAACAAAACAAACTCTGAATGGTTGCTTTCCATGTCAATGAGAAGCCCTTTCAGCCAATAAAAGCTGCTCTGGAGTCCTGACCATCTGCCATCAGTCTAAAGGTCAGTCTACAGAACAATCTAGCACTGAATCTAGTAGCTAATATCATCAGCTGAAAAAATTGGCTCATTTAAAATAATGCAAACTTCCAGAGACTGAATGATGTTCCAAATCATTTTAATGGTTTAAATA
The DNA here is from genome assembly GCA_005784505.1 of Bagarius yarrelli. Lineage (NCBI taxonomy): Eukaryota > Metazoa > Chordata > Actinopteri > Siluriformes > Sisoridae > Bagarius > Bagarius yarrelli. The sequence continues at coordinate 596,226 of VCAZ01000080.1, forward strand.
AGTAATAAAAGTTTATTAATGCATAGTACATTTATACAACTTAACAGATAAGAGTTAAGGGCCTTGCTATATGACCCAACAGTGGCAACTTGGTCCTGAAATTAAACTCTGTGACAGTGTTTAAAACTTTAAATAGGTATCATTTCTAAGCCCATTTCACTGTAGTTTAATATAACCAGCTTTAATAAAAAAAACACATTGCAAACAGCACTTGGTTCCAAATTTAGTCTACTAAATGCCGTCAGCATTAGTTCAGCACCCTGGACAGCCACCAAAACAATAACAAATACATGTGGTTCCAGGGCGGGGCCAGACCACAACTACAGCTGGGATGCATCAAGACACTCCACAGCTGGCAGGTGACACCGGAGAAAATTAGGAAATTAGAGGTCTGTTTCTTTGAAAACAACAGCATGAGAGCGTTCAGTGGAAATTTCTAGAAACTAGTAGAACAGTGGATTCTGAGATTTTCAGATGGGTTTTTGGCCTCATTTATCTGTGGTAATAAATCGGATATGAATCTGATATGTGCATCACTGTCTGTCATGTAAGCAGACAGACAGATCAGATTTTCACCAGTCAATGTGAGACTAATGTCACTGAATAATCGACGATGGCACGTGACGTCAACACAGGTGGTTATCAACATCGACCTAGATATAAAACTTAGCGCAGCTGTGTATTTTTATTTTTATTATGTTTTGTTTACTTAAACTCTATTTTGTCTGTAAACAATTTTTTACAAAACTGAACACACTATTAAAAATAAATAAATAAATAAATAATATAATAACTAATACTAACTTAACGATCAGTGCTACATTTATCCAGGCTGCTTATCTTTTTGTCTTCAATTATTGATTATTTTTACTTCCTTTTCCAGTCAGTACGTCTACATTGGGTTGTTTTGCCTGGTACAATGTAAATGGATATGGGTCTGTTATAAGAGAAGATGAAAGCAGGTCATCAAAAATAAATCGGATATAGTCATCAAGACCTGCAGCGGATTTGGGCATCAAGCAAGTTCCTGTTTAAACCACATGGTGGTGACTGCCACTTAGTAATTTTACTCTGTGACAGTCTGGACAGGCGTAATGAGGTCTTAATCAATTAAATAAATAATTTTAATCTAGTTTATTTTTTAGGTAGGCATATTTTTGGCCTTAATATTAATTATTTTACTTTTATTTAAGCTGCTTTTAGATGGTTAAACTTATTGTAATCTATTAATATTTTACACACATTATATGATATATTTTTTCGATTTCATATTATTTTCTTTTCTGTTATTGCATTCTAGTGTCAATAGTGCTAGTATACTTTTGTTCTGTCCATTATATTCATCTTTATTTATTTTTGAATACATTTTGTTTTTTGTCTGTAATTATTTGTTTTTGTTATTTCTTCCTCTTCTTTTTTTCTTTTTCTTCTTCGTACACCCAATGTTTGGTTTTTTTATGCCACTTCAAGTAGGTGATGTAGGTGACATTTGATTTTTTGTCTCTCACCCTTTAAATTGTAGGTTGAGTACAACGTCCTGACCTGAGCACCTCATTTTCTGTCTTGGGATACAAGACACTATACTCTTACATTGAATCACTTAATTACTATCTTTTATGAGAAATGTTTTAAAGGTTAGATATATCCTTTAAAGTCTAATAAATATCTTGTAAATTTATTTTTGGCATCTTGTATCTTTTCTTTTCTTCTTTCCCTTCTTGTACCCTAAATAACTGTTAAATAATATTATTTTCACAGAGTAAGTTTCTTGAGTAAATTTCATTGCAACAGACTTTCCTGTACTGTCCTGTACTCTCAGATACTCTCTTAAATCTGATAGATAAAACTCATATTTGGGTAAGAAAAGGTTTTAAGAGTCACCGATATGGCCAAATGTTTGTGGACACCTTACTAAACATCTTTGAAATTGACTGGTTCCAGTAATCTTGTTTATCTTATTTTTATTATGAAATAACTTTTTTCCTGTTTCTAGCCATATTTTACCTTTAGATAGCATTTTTGCTTTAGAGCTGCCCGAATAAGGCAATTTCGCAAGCAGGGAATCAAGATCAGGGAATTTAAGGAAATTCGAAATAACTGTAAGTTATTAAACAATCTAAGGTTGTAAGTTTGGATCCCAGAACCACCAAGTTGCCAATATCCGGCCCTTAAACAAGACCATTTAGCCCTCAATTTCTCAGTAATTACTGTATATTATAAATATAAATATAGGAAGTGGATGTCTGCCAAATGCTATAAATGTACATGTAAAAAAAAAAAATAAATAATAGTATCAACAGTTACGTACATTATATTGAACATGGTAGTCTTGACACAGCCTTGACTGTATATTACTGTTACTAATCTGTCAGCGTGACTCAAAGCAGCTCAGAAAAAGATTGTATGTGACTCAATTTCTAATAAATAAGATCAATTCCCGAGCCTATGCATTAAAGTATATTGAATACACATTTTTATTTGTTTCTTTTAAGAGGTTCTTCTATCTTATTTTAATTTGTAAACAGTTTTGCCTTTCCTGTAACCCTCATTAGCCAGTGGATTAAAATTTTGCTGGCAGTATAATCCTAGAGGAGGTCAGCTTCTGAATACTGCCTTTGTTGTTGCTTAAGCTTTGAACACTGAGGGCCTCACATCCCAAAATATACTCTTAACAAATCTGCTTCTATTTAACTACTTTGTGGCCAGACTTTAAAAGATGTAGGAAAACCCCAAATGTTTGAATAAGGAAAAACGTAGCAGTTCTCTCTGGAACAGTTTGTAAATCCATGTAGTCCTTAAAACAGTTCATCATGTTGTTCTTCTCGAGAATCCCATTAACCCTGATCTCTGTCATAATAAAGTGCTTTAAAACACAGGTCAGTCACTCCTGACATATACCTGACACTCTGGACCCACTAAAATGTATGCATCACCATCACACAAACCTGCATTACACAGCCCTGAATCATCTGGATAGCAGTAAAGGGAATTCAATATTGTTTGCGTTCATTTTAACATTTACACTATAATTTCCTCCCACCTCCCAGTGGGGAATTTTTTAGTGGGGAATTTCAAATGTCTTGTCAAACATAACTCACTCTCCTTTACCCTCAGCCCCAAAGTTGTGTTCTGAGCCCTGTGTTGCCACTTCCAAAACTCAAGTATGTTGCTGACACTGTTGCAATGAGCCTGATCCCCGACAACTGTGAGTTGGCCTACCAAGAAAAGACACAGTGTCAGGACAACAATCTCCTCTTGAATATTAGCAAGACGAAGAGGATAGCTGATAGCTAATTTTTGCACAAAGCAAGAAAGGGGGAAAATAACAAGTACTTAATATCAACAGGACCTCCGAGAAGAAAGTGAGTGTTCACATCAGGCAGGAACTGTCATGGACCTGTTACATCAACGCCATGGTTAAGGAGGCCCAACTGTGTCTTTACTACGTCAAATGTATGAACAGATAAAGTGACTATAAATTGTTGCATCCTATGTGGTAAGAGGTATTCAGTTGTAAAGCTGCTTTGTGACAATCACCATTGTAAAAAGCGCTATATAAATAAAACTGAATTGAATTGAAAGTTATGAAGTATTGCATCAGAAACAAATTATGAAAAAATTAATTTCGTTAAAAAAAAAATAATTTTTTTAGCACATGCTTGAGGTGGTTTTTGACTTGCATGTGAAAAAGAGTTAATGTGATAAACACATTTGCTTAATAAATTCTGATGTAGCAAAAATGAAACCCATGTGACTACATGCTGTGTCTTTCTGGTTCCTTTAATTTGGTTGATTAGAAACTGCACTGCTAGGACATTTATTTTTTCATTATACTTCCTTTGTTGGTTATAAAAGATTCTGATATAGCAAATGTTAAACCCATGTGACCTATCGTCTGTTTTTGCTCCATTATGCTTGCCTTGTTTAATTAACTGTTGGAAACAGTTCATGTCATGTTAAAATGGAAGCCCGTCTAATGTATCCCAAGACAGAAAATGAGGTGCTCAGGTCAGGACGTTGTACTCAACCTACAATTTAAAGGGTGAGAGACAAAAAATCAAATGTCACCTACATCACCTACTTGAAGTGGCATAAAAAAACCAAAAGTTCAGCAGTTTCACAAGTGTGCACCTCTACACCTTTAAACCTCTACACTCAAATGTCACATCACTCCCACATAATGTTTTGATTCACTGACAAAGCGGGTTTAAAATGTCAGAAAATTTTATTTCAATCTCTAGACCCTGTAAATTTTGATAAATTTATTAAAAAGTCTTCATGATACAGATTCTCAATCGGTTTCCAAGAAATCTAAAATGTCTCTGTACGTTGAACTAAGTGACTCATCCACAGTTCTAGCATGACAATGCCATCCTATTTCTACCCTTTACCCCTACCACACTATAAATGCAGAGGTATGAGATTTTTTTTGACATTAATAAGAAATCTGCTCTGGTCCTCTCCCTGCTTACCGTGGTGATGAGATACATAGCTGACTGTCATCACTTAATAGCTGAATGTCTAAATGGTGCTCGCAAAATAACATAGTTTTTATAGACAACTGCAGTAGTTTTTGGGGCAGACCTGACCTGATTAAAAGAGATGGTATATATCCCTTCTGGGGTGGTGGCGCTTTTCTTTCTAGAAGTTTGGCAAATAGTCTTAGAGTTGTCTGTTCTCTGAACTTAAAAATACAATAAACGTCCAAATCAGCTTAATCGAAACTATTTAATTGATATTCGACAAATAAAAAGTTTGCCCCCTTACTGATTTCTAATTTTTTTTCATGTTTGTCACACTTGTTTCATATCAAATATTAGTCGAAAATCACTGCTTAGCAAAAAGAACATAAAGGCTTGTCTCAGTTTTGCCAGAAAACATCTTGATGATCCCCAGGACTTTTGTGAAAATACTCTGTGGACTGACATTTTTCAAAAAAAGAACATCATACCAACAGTAAAATATGGTGGTGGTAGTGTGATGGTCTGGGGCTGTTTTTCTGCTTCAGGACCTGGAAGACTTGCTGTGATAAATGGAACCATCAATTCTGCTGTGTACCAAAATATACTGAATCAGATGCGCTATTGATCCCCCAAGGAACGATTCCACTCATTCGTTACTATAGGGGAGAAAGAACTTTATAAACCTATCAAACTATCTAAACCAGCAACATGTATGTTAGACCCTATTCTGTCTTAGCTTCTAAAAGACGTAATTTCTGAAGTCATAGGTCCGCACCTGAATATAATTAATTTATCGTTGTCATTAGGATATGTTCCTAAAACATTTAAACTAGCTGTTATTAAGCCGCTTATTAGAAAACCACAACTTGCTCCCAAAGATCTAGTTAATTACAGACCGATCTCAAACCTCCCATTTCTGTCTAATATACTTGAAATAGTCGTATCTTCACAATTAAATTTTTTCTTAGAAAAAAAATTATATCTACGAGGATATTCAGTCAGGATTTAGATCCTGTCACAGTACTGAGTCTGCTCTAATTAGAGTTACAAATGACCTGCTGCTATCGGCTGATAATGGTTTGAAATGGTCTCTCCCTATTAGTGCTATTGGACCTCAGTGCTGCGTTTGACCCCTAGATTAAAAAGCTTTGTTGGCATCAGCGTAAGTGCGTTAGCATGGTTTAAATCCTTCTTATCTGACCGCCAACAATTTGTAGTAGTGAATGAAGAGGTATCATATCACTCCCAAGTAAAGTATGGAGTACCCCAAGGCTCAATTCTAGGACCGTTACTTTTACACTTTACATGTTACCCTTGGGCGATAGTATTAGGAAACATGGTGTTAGCTTTTATTAGCTTATGACACTCAACTATATATTTCTTATGACAAATAATTTCTGAAAAAACAGAGGTGTTAATTATCGGCAATAAAGCCTCTGCCTGTACTAATCTAAATCACTTGATGGCTTCTATGGCACCTATGCTCTCGAGGTCAAATGCAGAAATTTTAGTTCATGTGTTCATGACCTCAAGATTAGACTATTGTAATGCTTCACTAGGTGGTTATTCTGTATGCTTAATTAACAAACTCCAGCTGGTCCAAAACGCAGCAGCTAGAGTTCTTACTAGAACCAAAAAGTATGATCATATTAGCCCGGTTCTGTCAACACTGCACTGGCTCCCTATTAACTATCGAATAGATTTTAAAATCTTGTTAATTACTTATAAAGCCCTAAATGGTTTAGCACCTTGGTACCTGAGTGAGCTCCCATCCTATTAAAGTCCTCCACGTCCGCTGCGCTCTCAGGACTCAGGCAATTTGATGATACCTAGAATAACTAAATCAACTGCAGGTGGCAGATCCTTCTCTTATCTAGTGCCTAAACTTTGGAATAACTGACCCTGCACTGTTTGGGAGGCAGACACACTCTGTCAGTTTAAAACTAGATTAAAAACACATCTCTTTAACCTACACATAAAACAGACATTTTTACTATTCAAATCTGTTAAAGGATTGTTATGCTGCAATAGTCAGCTCAATCGGAACCGGGAAACACCACCAATAACACATAATATTTATCACAAGTCGAATTGCATCTACGCTAACATATGTCTGTTAGTTGGGACTTTAAATTTATAGATATTAATCAAATTGACTGTTTTAATGAATGTTTAATATTGTCGTTTCTGATGTATTTTTGTAAAGCTTCTTTGATACAATCCCGATTGTTAAAAGTGCTTTATAAATAAAGGTGACTTTACCTGACATATGATGACTTCAACTGTTTGGGTAGTGGTGTCCCAATTCTTAGGGGGAATATTTTTATCTCTACCCCTTGCCACTCTTTTCAAAGGCCCAGACCAAAGGGTAGGGATAGGGGTATCAAATAGAACACACCATTGTGCCATAGTGTGTTCCGGTTGGAGTGTCCTGTCTCTGACTCAGCCCCAATGAACACCATTGGGATGAACTAGAACACTGACTGCACCCCAGACCTCCTCAACAGGTCTCGCTTATACTCTCATGACTGAAAGAACATGAATTCCATCAGCCACACTCTAAAATGTGGTAGAGACCCCTTGCAAAAAAGTGTAAGTTATTAAAACAGGAAAAGGGAAAATAAATCTGGAATAGTAGGTCTGGAATTCATTATGGTTGTGATGGCTATAGATGTTATCTATAACTTAAAATCATGAGTCTTTTTGGCAAATATTCTCTTCAATCAAAGTGTAATTTAATAGCTTAGTTTTGCCCTTACAAAGGACCAGACTAGACCACACTGTTGTGTGTAAACCCAGTAAGAATGTTCACACTGTCAGTCACGTAAATCACATTCAGAAATGCGTCATCTATTGTTTTGTTTGTTTTGGAATGACTCTGCACTTTTAAGACCTAATCTGTATAATGAAGGCATATTATACTGCAATGGCATGAGTAGTAGTAAAATGAATTCAGCTTGCCCTTATAAAGACTTGGCCATGGAAACACAGAAGGAATGCTGACCTTATGAATCTTGTCAAGAAGTACGTCAACCATGTTGGCTTAGCACATCTTAGACTCTCTGGATTTTACAAATTTCTTGTATGGTTGTGTGTAAATACAAGCAAAATTGTATGTAAAAGTATAAACACATTTTATAGTTTACAGTTCACATGGTACATTCACTGCTTATTAAGTTGTTTGGTAAAATGATGTTACGTAACACATTACTAATATGGTTTATAAAAAAAACAAAACAAAAAAAAAAGAACCCAAAAAACCCCCCCTTACTTTATTCAACAGGTTTTTGTTGTTGCTGTTGCTTCATACCAGTTTAACTTAGGGGTTAAAACAATTTTTAATCTGTCGTCTAGTTTCTTTCTGGCTTTCTTAGTTGTGGACTCTCAATTTACAGATATTAATTAAGCTGAGTGTTTTAGTGAGATTTATTATTGTCTTTTTAATTTGATTCTGTAAAGCTGCTTTAATACAATTTCTATTGTTATAAAGCACTATATAGATAAAGATGATTTCCTTGACTCGACTATCCAGTTGTCCTGGAAATAGTGGTCGTCTGTATGTGCTGTTCCTTTATCTGGGCTGGTATTTATGGATGGGATCTTGTGGTGACGGTGACCTTGAAATAAGAAAGGAGACTACTATTAGCGTAGATGACATTCTTTTTAAAATGTTACAAGTAAATAGTGTGTTATTGGCTTGCTTAGTCGGGGACTTCTTATTTACAGATACTAGTTAAACTGAACTGTGTTTTAGTGGGTGTTCACTATTTTCCTTGTATTGACACACTATTCTACTATTTAATACTTTTAAAGCTCTTTTTACACAAACTCTATTGTAAAACACGTTACTTTCCTTGATCTGCTTAGGATCTCAGAAAGGTATGACATCAGAGTTTCCTTTTAAGATATATAAAATAGCATTTTTTCTATGAATATGTTTTTAGATAAACAGAAAATAATTGCAAATTTTAAAAGCCCAGAGTGTCTACTATTAGACGTTCTGTTAAGCATTGCTTTAGAGACATTTAAGGCTAAAGATGGATACAACAAAACAGGTGGAAATTCAATTATTCAGGCTTAGACACTTAATTTTACAATAAAATACACTACTGACCCTGATCACATGATGAGCTTTATTACATTACTTTATTATTATATTACATACTAGCTCACATTCAAATTTATTTTCCCATCTTTTTTTACTTTATACCTCGGTATATTGTAATCATAACACATTGCTTGTTCATTGCTGGTGACTAATAAACCGTGCCGTTTGTCGGTTCCAGACCAGCGCTGAGTGATGAGGCCAGTCAGCCACACAGAACACAACATATTTTGAGGAAGTATGGCGCTCTGCAAAATTTCTGACTGGTGAAAAAATAAGCTATGTAAAAACACAATGCCACAAACAGCTGCAGTGACGGAAGATGGATTTGAATTGCAAATGCCATGAGTAAAAGTATGAATGAGTTGAGAAAACAAATTTAAATATTTTCCAGCTAAGTGAATAAGTAGCTTTCTATCAATATGACTTACAAACTGGGTTGCATAAATTTGACCTTTGACCTTTTCTCAGCAGCATATATAAATATATTTTTTATATAAGTTTTTAAGTATCTATAAAATTCAAGTACTTTTTATGTTTAGATTAACATTATAGATCAAGTCAGAAACAGCTGTATCATTATAATTATTGTTTGTAGTAATATATATGCTCCTGCTCCAGGGGCACTGTATCATAGCTGACCCTGCACTCTGACCCCAACTTTCTAAGATGGGATATGCGAAAAATGCATTTCATTGGCTCTGTACATGTACCTTACACAATGACAATGAATTGAATATTTTTTATTTTTTTATTTTGGGGGGCAGTTCAAAAGCACACACATACCTCACTCATCCCTAAACTGTTGCTACACACTTATCTAAAATGTATTTGTATTTCGTAACATTACATTATTCCTTCACTGGAACTGTGAAGCAATAATGTCATTTTTACAAAATACACTGTTTTAGCATGACAAGGCATCCTAAACCCGATAAAGACATGATAAAGACGATAAAGACAGCTGTGTTTAGGTTGGATTAAATAAACTGGAATGTCCTGTACAGAGTCCTGATTCTGACTCTTTAAACTGAACACCTTTGGAGTGAACTGGAACACCTACTGAACCCCAGACCTCCTCACCTAATAGTACATTTAAATTTACAGCATTTGGCAGACGCCCGTATCGAGAGTGACTTACATTTATCCTATTCATACAACTAAGCAATTAGGCCTTTTTCAGGGGCCGAGCAGTGGTGCCTTGGTGGAGCTGGGAATGGAACCTACAATATTCAAGTCAGTAGTCCAACACCTTAACCATAAGCCACCACTTTATAATAGTATAATTTAATAGTCAACTTTATTTACTTAGCACTTTTTCACAATAGCGATTGTGTAAGATTGAGTAAGAATTTCATTGTCTGGTGCAACAAACGTTATCGTGACAATAACTTATTTATAGTACATACTTAGGTTTAAATGTTAAGAAATCAGTTTAAATGTTAAATGTTCAGGCTCACAGAAAAAGTCTGGCTTTATTTTAGAAGGAAATCTAGCATCTAGTTGGAACCCATTAATATTTAAATAAGGGAAACAAGCTAATTTCTATTTATTTTGGGACCTGGTATGGTATAGTCATTCATGCAGGTTAACTCTATGACGCTTTTATGACTCCTGATAGCAAACTGGCTGCACCAGTACTGAAATAAATAACTTTTCAACAGCAGGGTGAATCATTAAATTATAAAAAATATAATTAAAAAATAATGCAATATTATATAAGGTATGTACAGTAAGGTATTATAAAGAAATATCAGCTTTAATATTAAGGGCTGTTTTGTGTGGATACATAATACAGTATTTAATCCTCATTTCAGTACACAATGTAAAAAAATACAACACGGTCAGTTCTTTTTTTAAACCCTGAAAAAAGTAAACATTTACAGCATTTGGCAGATGTCCTTATCCAAGGCAACTTTTATTTATTTATCTCTTTTATAAAGCTAAGCAATTAGGGGTTGAGGGCCTTGCTTAGGGCCACAGCAGTGGCAGCTTGGTGGTGCTAGGAATTAAATTCTGCTCCATTAGCAGTCCAACACTTTAACCACTACGCTACCACTTTCCCAACAATCTCCTGTCTTGGATATTTTGTGTACACTGTAGATTTATAATATTTTATCTTTATTTTATTTATTTATTATATTTATTTTTATTTGGAAACAGGTAAGGGGTGAATATTATGTAATCACTGTTTATCAAAAAAAATCTAATTACGCTAAATTAAATGAGGTTAAGTTTCTATATAAAGTCCTATTTCAAATATGATATTTCTATTATTTAACAGAATGTCAGAGATTTAGGGTAAATGAATCCTCTTTAATGACTGTGTGGATTTCAGCTGCTCTGACGTGTGCTGCCCTCTCTAAAGATCAGTCTTAGCGTAGCAGCTTGAACATACTGTAAATATTTTTCTTCGGAGACCCTCTTCTCTTCCAGCGGTCCCTTAGCAACAATTTGGAGATGTAATATATCTTAATGAAACAGGCCTGGAATTTCTCCTTGTTAGGCTGATGTTTGCAAAAAAGAGGAATTATTTGGACCATTGGGTGATAAAACCAACTCTTTGGTTCAATTTTTTAATTTTTTGGTGCATGGCACAGAGGCATTCCGAATAGTACGGACGTCATTGCTTATTACCTCAATAAGTTTTTCTGCACTAACTTTACATATTGCTTGCGAAGCTTTTTACCTTGAATTTAAATTTAAATTATGGGTTATTACAGTATAAACAAATGAATAATTTTCTGGACATAAGTCTGATGTAAAAATGGTCATGAAGCTGTTGGCTTTTGGTGTGAGTTATGTGTTTTTTTTCCTATTGGATAAACTTACACAGATATTTAGTGGTTACTGTTTACTTGTGTGTAAAAAAAAAAGATTTTTAAGTCAAAGACATTGTGTAAAACAATGGCTTTTTTCCTGGATCGTTTTTATGAATATTATTCCTCTAGGCTCGGCAAACCTGAAACACAACTACCCACAATTCTAAACAAACACACACAACAAAACAGAGCAAATTTAATCTTTTTTTCACTTAACACAAAAAATATTTCAGAAATCTTTTTAATTATGGAAGGAGTGACAGCTCAGTGTGTAATATGTTAGACTGGTGATAGATTTTGGGTTTAGGTAGAGAAGAAAACCAAGGGGTGGAAGCAGAAAAAGGAAAAATACCGTAAAGAATTTAGACAGGAGTTGTAACAGGCTCTTGGCGGTCGGTTAGTGTTTTTAGATGAATGGCAAACTACAACATAAATGATCAGGAAGAAAGGTGCTAGGTGTGTGATATGGAAGCAGAGAAGAAGATAATGAGACTTGGTGGTAAAATGAGACAGTTCAGGATAGTATACAGACGAAGAGTTTAGCCAAGAAGAAGTGGGGCATGGAAAGAACTGAGGAAAGTAGATAGAAATACCAGGATTTACGGCAGTAAAGAGGAAAGTGGCTAAGGCCAAGCAGAAGGTATATAATGAGTTGTACACTGTGTTAGACACTAGAGAATGAGAGAAGGACTTAGTACAGGTTAGCAGAGGGATTAATATGGGAAGAATGTGCAGCACTAATGTTTTAACCTTGGACAAAAAAATAGGAATGAGTTCATCAGATTGTGGGTTTAATCCCCAGCACCATCAAACTGTTACTGATGAACTGAAGTCGCTTTATCTATCTATCTATCTATCTATCTATCTATCTATCTATCTATCTATCTATCTACATACCTATCTATCTGCATGTCTGTCTGTTTGTTTGTCTATCTATCTATCTATCTATCTATCTATCTATCTATCTATCTATCTATCTACGTACCTATCTATCTGCATGTCTGTCTGTTGTTTGTTTGCTATCTATCTATCTATCTATCTATCTATCTATCTATCTATCTATCTATCTATCTATCTATCTATCTATCTATCTATCTATCTATCTGTCTGTCTGTCTGTCTGTCTGTCTGTCTATCTATCTATCTATCTATCTATCTATCTATCTATCTATCTATCTATCTATCTATCTATCTATCTACGTACCTATCTATCTGCATGTCTGTTTGTTTGTTTGTCTATCTATCTATCTATCTATCTATCTATCTATCTATCTATCTATCTATCATTTTTATCTTCCACACTTCTCTCCATGATCAAATATTTTATTTTAAAGCTATAAGGAAGCTTTGAAAAGACAAACATTTAGTGTTTAGTATTTTTGAACAATGTTCTGTCTGTACCAGCTGCAGCTCCTGGAAGCTGCACAGGAAAATGAGCTTTGGCTCACTCTAATCATATGTAGGCAAATTCAACCTCACTGACTAACAAGTCTGTCAGTCTGACTGTCAGTCTGTTTCCATGTTACTTACGTCTGTCATGTTAGCAAAATGTGACCTCCAAAAGTACAACATTTCAAAAGTACAACATACCACCACTCTAGCAATAATAGGAAGTGAGAGTGCAGATAATCCTCTGACAATGACAGGAAAAAAACCCAAAGCGCTAGTGAATGTGCTGAACGGGGCACTTGCTGCAAAATGCTGTTGACGAAAAAAAAATTAAACGTGCTTATATGAGTCAGTGTGGAAGTCACTTTTATCAGCTCTGTATAGGAATGTGTGAATGAGAGAGTTAACCGACGTTGCTGACACTGCAGGCTAAAATAGATGAGTAATTACTAATTACTGTATGCGTCTGATTTTGAGTAAAAGAATGAGTCTATGAGCATAGAAAAAAATTTGGCCCAGCAAGTGGTTGTGCTTTTTTTTGTGGTTTAACTGCTACCACGTGCACTGAAGTGCTGACTGATTCATTTTTTAAGTGAAGTCATATATCAAAGTGGCCTGCAAAAATGTCAAATAATATATCCGTATGTAGAAATGAAAGTTCAGGTGTGTGTAAAGTGTGTGTAAACTATTTCATAACTGTACAAAGTGAAAGTTGCAAACTCTAAGTTTTATTTTCATATAGAATTTCTACTCTTATAATTTCAATTAATTTTTAAAAGAATAATTATAGTCCTGGATTTCCTCAAGTTATCAATTTATGTATAGCATTTTTGACAGAGGACATTGTCTTAAAGAAGCTTCAACAATACGAATGATAGATTGTTCTTCATAAGTGTAAGTTTCTCCATAATTGGAAAGCCAGTGGTGACTGTGGTAAGGAAAAACCTTAAGAGGAACCAGACTCACGAGGGAACCCCTCCTCACTAAATGTCTACAGATAAATGATGTTGAGATATGCAGTGATGGTGTTCAAATGCTATGTAAACTGTAGTCTTGGGTCAGTGATGCAGAGTGAGTCCCAATTCACCCTCCAAGCTTCTTTGAGGCTTTGTAATTTTAGGGATTTCCAGGCTGTAGAAAAGAAAACCATCCCCAGCAAAGTGGACACAAATAAAAAAGAAGCTGGAAATATGGATTATTAAGCGTCCATTTTGTTGTGTAAAAGTTAAAAACACTGTGTAAAAATTCCTTAATTAGATTGAATTGAACTAAATTACCATAAATTACATTTATTTAAAAAATACTATAAAATAAAATAAATTGTGGAACTGTCTAAATCATGTATCTTTTCTGAAAAAAATAAAAAAATGCAAAAATTGTATAATTGTTTTATTTTTGAGAAAATTGAAAGCTGATTTTCTCAATGCTTTCATGTGACGCCAAAGAAATCCTTAAAATAAAAACTGTAAAGGACTCAGTGTTCCTAATTTTCCTACAACAAAATCCCTTATTCATTTTAAATCCCAACAGTTTAACTTTAATTATTTTTTTATATGTATGTATATATATTTGCAAACATTTATCATTAGATTTGATGATGATTTGATTTGATGATGATGATTTATATTTGTCATTTTAATATAATAGTATAAATACATAACATTTGGAAAGCAGAGAACTTGCAGTAAACACAGACGTTGTTCTTCTATGAACAGATTACTTGCTTTTACAGCTCATAATACCAAAAAAGGTTGTGAAACTAGACAGCTTTACTGAATGATCTAAGATTTTTTGGGTAACCTTTTTTTTAACCACATACAGCATTTTTACCACAGTGTTGCATGCGCTTTATAGCTCATATCATAATTAGGTAATTAATTAAACATATCTATGTCACTGGTAACAGACAACCACATGGGAAAACCGTAAACAAATGTTCAACGGTGTGAAACAGTAAAATAAATTTTTCCATGAAACACAATTTAACAATGCAAGCAAGATTTTCTATAAATATTTTATCTGTGGGTTTAACAACAATGCTTTTGTACTTTCTCAGTTTTATCCATGCGCTTGTTGTAATTGATTATGGTAGAAAGTGTGTTGTAGTACAGTACAGTACAATATTAGAAAAGGTGTTGTGGTATATGAGGAATTACGTACTTTGGGGTAAAAAAGTTTGCTTTATTGACATTTACAGCATTTGGCAGACTCCCTTTTTCCAGAGCTACTTACAGATTTATTCCTGGAAACTGAACTCATGTCATTCTGATCAGCATTTCAACACCTAATTTATTAATCTACCACTTGCTTTTTAAGACACCAGCTTTCTGTCACACAGATGTAAGAAACCAGCTTGTTATTTTTTTTTTTTATTAATAATAACATGCCATCCTTTTATGTCTTAAAGATAGATTATAGAAAGATATAAAGTAAAAGATTAGCATAGTATATGTCCAGAATATAAAAGGTAATCCTGGAAACTAACCCACATCCACCTGATTAGCACTCTAATACCTAAATACACAAGTTAGCACCTTAATAACTGTTATTTTTAAATAAATACATTTAATTCTAATAAGCTTTAATTCTACCATGTAGATAATTTTTTACAATAATGTTACAGATTGCAGCTCAGCTGACGAAAACTGATAATTAATAAATGTAGCATTAGCTTGCTTGTCCATTCCCAAATGTATTACTCAACTGTAATAACTCTTTTAGATAGCAATTTTTAGCTTTGTAGATTAGTGTTTTGCATGGTTGCTTCACACCTCCGTGGTTACCGGTTTAATTCCTGTTCTTGGCTTTGTGTGTATAAGGTTTGATTTTTCTTCTAGTTTGTCAGGTGGTCTTCTTTGGGTACTCTGATTTTGTTCACTCTACATTTGAAGTGCTTTGCAAGGTTAGTCTCGCACCACATCAAGTCCAGTCTCCCAGACACACTGGAACCATTACAGTTTGCATACTATTCAAACCGCTCTGTGATAGTGAAAGGCAGAGACAATAATTAAATACAATTTATATAAATAATAAATTACAAAAAGGAATTGGCACAGCTGGTTGAATGGTGTTAATCTAACAACCTGTACCGTGGACTTGAGGAGAAACTCTGTTGACCATCCCTACTGACCATCAACACGTCAGCCGTTGGAAGAGTCAGCAGCACCCAGTTCCTACCACCAAAATCACATCACTCAACAAGAAGGCCTCTCCCTCCACTCGTTGATAGCGTGCTGACCAGCTGCATCATAGTTTAGTATAGGAACTGCAGTGCTGCTGACCGCAAGACCCTACAACGGACAGTAAACATGGCTGCAAAGATTATCAGTACCCCTTACCCCTTGGATCCTGGATATCTTTCTAGCAGGATGCTACAATCAGGCTACCAGCATTATGAAGGACCCCACCCATCCATCCAACAATTTCGATCAGCTTTCTTCATCAGGTAGAAGGCACAGGAGTATCACAGCTTGCTCTGTCAGAATGTGCAACAGCTTTTCCCCTAATCTGTAAAAGTCCTTAACTCTAGTTCTGAGTGTGCTACACACATACAAACCACCTGTAGTAATACTATTTTCTCTGTATGCGCACTAGACATTTTTTATAAACATTTCCTCACACCAAGACTCAACATGACAGTTCATGTTTACTTGTGCACTACCAATCTTGCTTCTCAAAAAAATATCTCTTTTTCACATTTAATGTACAAATCTCTCTTTTGCATCTCATTTACAGATTCTATGTAAAGTATTTTGTACAGTCTCAGTCTGTGTATGTATATTTATGTTTAACTAGAATGTGAGACACATTACGTTCCACTATATGCACTATTGCCTCACAGCAAAGAGGCCCAGGTTCGATTGCTAAGAGGATAAAGATTGCTGTGGTAAATATGACACACTACAGAAGAAGTGATCAGGGAGACAGGAAGAAAGGTGCTAGGTGTGTTATATAAAAGGAGGAAAGAAGATAAAGAGACTTGGTGTCAATGCAGAAAAAGAGTGCGGGTAATCAAATAACCTGTCTGCAGTCCAGACCTGTCTTTTATTATGAATGTGTGGTGCATTATGGAACGATAACACAGACTCCAGATGTTTAAGGAACTAAAGTTATGCATCAGGTAAGAATGGGAAACAAATCCACCTACAAAGCTTAAATAATTACTGTCCTCGGTTCCCAAACACTTATTGAGTGTTGGTAAAAGGAAGGGTGATGTAATACAGTGTTAAAAAATACCCCTGTCCCTTTTTGGAACGTTTTGCTGGCATCAAATTCAAAACGAGTGAACATTTGAAAGAAACAACAAAGACACAAAAAATTGTGAGTATGGGTCATCAAGGATTTGCAGATCAAGCAGAACACTGTATTGTTTAAGGGATGTGCAAACGTATGCAACTGGGTTATTAAAAGGGGTTTTCGTTCAGTTTTTTTCCCACCAAACAGTTGACATTTATCCTTGGTTTCGTTTAAATTTACATAAAAGAATCCTGCATTTAGATTTTTTTTTATTTTACATTTTCACTGCATGAGCTAATACATCTGTGTACTTCCTTTTTTTTTCAAGAGAAATAAAATTGTGACTTTTTGAGCTAATGCAGGTCTGTACTATAACTGAGTTCTTCCACAATTGCTACTTTTGGTTCACTTTTCTTCAGCACAGGATGTGTTTACTGACATTTAAAGTATTCTAAATATAAAAGGGAATGAATATGTGTCTGGACAAAAGTTAAACAGCGTAAAAAAGAACACATTATATTGATAATGCTGTATTAATAATTATACGTGGTAGTTATTAGGTTTTCTTATTGTTTTTACATTCGTAGCAGTTGGCAGATGCCCTTATTCAGAGCGACTTACATTTATTTTATTTATACAACTGAGCAATTGGGGCTCAGGGGCCCAGCAGTGGAAGCTTGGTGGTGATGGGAATCAAACCCTAAATCTTCTAATTAGCAGCCCAACACAGTAACTGCCACATTTGTGTTTCTTTTCTATTTTGAGATCACTGTTGCCACCAGATCCTGTCTGTATCCAGCCCATTTGATGGATCATCACTTAGAGACAATAAGCCCATAAGGCATTTTCCCAATGATAAACTTGATGAACTTGTCCGGACAAAACACAGAAACTTTGCTGCAGTATGGAAGAACCTGCTGGTTTGTCTGGTCAGATGAAAACTGACCCCCCCGACTGAGTCTGGTTTCTTCCAAGGTTTTTTTTCTCTGTTTTGTTACTGCTAAGGTTTTGGTTTCTTGCCGCTTACGCCTCTGGATTGCCTAGTTGGGAGACTCTTATTTTACAGACGTTATTATTTTTTTGTATAACTGGACATCACATTGTGTGGTAGAAGACATTTTTATCCAAAAACCCTTTTTAATTTCAGAAACATTTTATAAATGTTAAAAAGGTCTATATTTTGTATAGACAGTTATATGAGGTGTCATACTGTGGGGACATTATGTAAGGATTAATGGTTACTAATTAATACATTTTTGTAGTAGAAGAAAAACAAAAACACATCAGTGTTATTGAAAAACGAATTAATTCTCCATGAATTATTCTTCGAATAAAGGAACACACAAGGTCAAACAACTGATGTGGTAAGACAAAATAGGACACAGACAGGGACATGGGGACACACTTCCTCTGTGCATTGAAGTTAACCATAATTCTAGTGCCAAAAAACATGCACACCAACGCAAACCTGGATGAAAACCTGTCCAGATTCTCAACAGAGCCTTTTTATAAAGACTTTTATAAAGACTTTATAAAAATTGCCAGAAAACATACCTGCAAAAATATATTTTAAAATGATATTCACTTACAGTACATACATTTTTTACAAATACATTTTTGGCTTTTTTTTGTATATTTTTAAAATAATTTTTTAAAAAATATTAAAGCAATATAAAAAAGGTCTAGCTTCTGTTTACATTTACATTTATGGCATTTAGCAGACGCTCTTATCCAGAGTGACTTACATTTATACTTATACTGAACTGAGAAATTGGGGTTACGGGTCTTGCTTGGGGGCCCAGCATGTAGCTGTCAAGTGATGTTAAGTGATCAAGTCTGTGAGGATGGAAATAAACTTCATTAACCTGAAAAAATATTTTTAAATATATTTTGGTTGAAATGAAATATATCTTTGATTCTTAAAATAATATTTTGGTTTAAAATAATATTTTTATATATTGTCCGGATAAAATATATTTTTTTCTCACTGTATGGGTTGTAATAGTATTTATGTAATAAGAGAAAAATGTAAATAAATTGGAATTAAGTACTGTAGGATTTTTTTTAATGAAATGTTAGAGATGTTTTGCTTTGTCAGCCATAAATTTATTAATCATTTTAATAAATACTTGTTAAAATAACACCACATCCAGACAGTTGCTACTTTTGTATTTTTTATTATTTTTCAGATTTAAAATTCCAATTTCTTTGTCACATACATGATTACACACTGTATGTTTTTCATATGTGAAATGCTTTTCTTTGGATATCCCACCTTGGAAGGTTGACTTGGTGGTGGTGGGGCTCAAACCCCGGTCTTCCCGATCTTCCAAGCAACAACTCAGTGCCATATATATATATATAATCATTTCATTCCTTCCCTTTAAGCAATAAATTAAAAAAAACTTTAAGAGGTAATAATGTTGCATTATTTGGACGATTTATTAGCAAAAAAATTGCTTACAAAAGAAATTACAAAACAAAACTGAACAAAACAAAAAAATATCAGCTACTCAATTGCGTGATTTACAGCATAATGCAAAGTTAAAGGGTCACATGACAGGCAGCTAGAAATGGTATAAGCCTCAAACATTAAGACAAAAATAAATATATATGATATATAGTAGAAAAAATATGCCCTAAAATAGTTATTAAACACAGAATCACAAACACGCAAAACGCTTCAGTGCTATTTAGACCAGAACAGAATATTAACTCCGCCTCTCAGTGTGGCGTTGACAGAATATCAGAATACCTCATGCAAACTCAAATTAATCTTGCAGTCAGGAGACTTGTGGGTTTTGTTAACCAAGTTTTAAAATTGTTTTTATAAATATATGTGCATTGAAATAAAAGGTGAACATGACGGAAATCACTTGTGATCAGGCAAAGTGTTTTTACACAGATGGACTTCCTCTTGGACTCTCTTAATCTTCTGCTCAATTTTGGTGGTCAGGTTTTTAAAATGGTGCTCCTGCAACAGGATGGAAAGATTTCTAACATCCTGTTCGGTAGCCTTGTTTAACCACCGCTGCAGCTGCTCAAAGCAGTCATCATGATTTAAGACGCACTCCTTATTTGTCAACCGCCCAATGAAGCGATTTAACCTTCTGGGTTTCGAGAAATTCTTAAATATTACTAGAATGTGCTGAATGATGTATTTTATCCAACCTGAAATAAAAACAGGACAAAAAAGATTTGGTTTAATACAGTGCCTGCAGTGTCTGACACATTATTGAAGATAGATTTATCTAATTTATCATCACAGCCATCTGAGATTTTTCCCACTCTATACTTTACTAAGACGCCGAAACACTGAGGTGAAGGCTAAGCCCGTCTGTTATTTATATAACACTCTCAGGCCGCGATATTGCATGAGGTTGCGTTACTCGTGCGCTGTTGTATTCTTGAATCTGATTGGTTAGAAGTTGTTGCTTAATGTTTGCAAGACAAATCACATGATTAGATTGTTCTAATATGTTCTCATAGAGACTTATATATTTTTTTTACACAACATCAGTTGCTCAGTTGCGTGATTTACAGCATAATACAAAGTTAAAAGGTCACATGACAGGCAGCTAGAAATGGTATAAAGCCTCTTCCGATTAGATTTGAATGCAAATAATAAATAACATTGTGCTGGCTAATTACTGATGCTTTCTGTGAGGACATGTTCAGCTGGCGTCTTTCCAGTGTTGATTCCAGCTGTGTACTGAATGCAAAAATCACAATCTTTTTTCTCTCTAATCCTTGCACTTTTATAATAAACACTCTCCAGCTGTTCAGATGTCTGATTCTTGGCATCGCTCATATGTTTACTACTGTTAGCTAAAAAAAAAAAAGCGTTGCCAGTGGATACTGTGTTATTTCCTGGGTAAATATCCAGGAAATTACTTGCTTTTTCTCCTAAATCCTAGTGATTTCTAATAAAGCTTACCGTCATGTTCGATACCGCTGCAGGTCACACACACACTGTCTGCTTGTCTGCTGCCATGGAGCAGAGGCCTTTCATCAGGTTTGCACTTTGTGTGTGGAACGCACATCTGGTGTTCATTTGAAAAGAATCCTACCTGGCAGCGCTCGCACACTGTGTCCTTGACTAGAGTCCCTGTTAAATAATAAGGTTGCTCGTAATGAAAACACATTTAAGGTACTAAAAGATGATACTAAGATCTAGCAGCCTGAAAAAGGATCACACATTAAAAAAAAATCTACTAAATTTACCTTTCTCTTTAATTCCGTATCCACTTGGACACACCGAATGTGGCTGGCAGTGATACGAGTCGTGGAAATACCCTTCCTTACACTGGCACACACGGTTGTGGGAGCTGGTGCACTCCTGTACCTCCACCTGATCTGATGAGCACAAGCTGCATGGTAGACATGCGTAGATGTAGTTCCAGTACTCGGTGTATAATCCTGCAGCACATGGCCGGCACACGGTGGGCTGCGTCTCCGTGCAGTGCTTTAGCCAGTAATAACCTGGACGGCAAAGGTTGCATGCGATGGTCCTGCCGGAGGGAAGCTTCCGCTCATATGTAGTATTACTGTTTAAAAACACTGCTGACGCTGTGATGCAGTATAGTTGCAAAACTGTAAGGATAAACTAGGGAAAACACACACACACACATGTATAATTACTATATTGAACCATACCATAATCTTAAACTCATATCATTTTGGCTTTATGAAGGTTAACATCAGACTGCATTTAAGATGTAACTAGATCAGCTGTCCATAAACTTTTTTTTTTCTTTGAGGGCCACAAAACTTTTATTTTTTTAACCAGGGGGTCTGTAACCGAAAACAACATGGACTGCAGTGACTTCAGTATTATTGTGTAGATTTTAGTAACACCCTAATGCTAGATAAGTTGATTATTTTGTTCTGATCATACAAACGAATGAGTGGTTTTTTAAAGGGATTTAGAAAATATTAAAAGATGACAGTTTCTTTGCATTTTCCACAAAAATCATTATTTGTCCACTTTTGGTTAAATTTCATGCATTCTAAATTACCTTTTCTCTTTTCTCAACTGTTTGATCATTTTGTTGTCTCTTTGAACTTTTATGCTGGTTGGACTGTGCTAGCACCTGCTCATCAATATGGAACAATTATGTTTAATGGAGCATCCTGTTGATTGGTAAATCTAACGAATAATTAATCTACTTTAGTTGATTTTAGTTCAAAAGCCAAACTTTATAATCGAATTACATCATTTAAATAAAACATAGATTTAAAAATGACATTTTTAAAATATGTCTCTGGCATTTGTTCTATCCAAATGTGGGCCCTATGTCATAGGGTCCCCTAAACTAGATAAAAAATTACTTCATCATCAACAAAATAAGCGTAACCTTTTTTACAATCTAGGTTTTATAGGTCAGTAACAAGATCTACATCTTAATGTACATTCTGTACAACAATCAGGGTTCATTTGAGTACCAAAACAAACACAACAGAAGATTCCCAATACATGCATATATTATTAAAAGTAACCCCAAATCAGTTTATTTGCAGACCAGAAGGAGTTACTAAGGAGTAATAATAATAATAATAATAATAACCTTTAACAAACCATTTTAAACAAGTCTGAGGTGACGTCATAATTTGCTGCAAGAGCAGTGGCTTTAAAAAGCGTTTAAATAGTGCGCTCATTTTTTAGGTAAAGATGAAAAACAGGGTTACAGACCTTACATTACAGCTGTGTCAAGGTTAGTGCCTCTATTTCTTTCCTCCGTTCCTCCTTTCTTTCTTTCTTTCTTTCTTTCTTTCTTTCTTTTTTCTCTCTCTCTCTGTCTTTCCTGCTTTCTTTCTTTCTTTCTTTCTGTTTATCTTTTTCATTTTCCTTTTCCCTGTTTTTGCGCGTTGTTTCCTCTTTTATTCTATTTTCGCTCATAGACAGTTTTAACCCTAATCGTTTCTTTACCTCCATACCAAAAAACAAACAAACCCAACAACAACAACAACCCTAACATCGTCCCGATTTAACAAAAGATCACTTTCTAAATATACAAGCGCTAAAATATACAACTAGAATAAAAACGGAGAATTTTTGGATTCCGCGCTAAAACGCCGTGCGTCAGAGCGCACAGACTAACAAACTCGAGCGCTACGCGGGGCTCCTTTGAACGCAACGTCACTTACCTCGCGCATTTTCATGGTCTTTGTGTGTGTGCGTGCGCGTCTTGTCCCGGCGCTGTTGTTAAGAAGGAGGATCTCCTCTCTATTTATAACAGCTGGAATGAGTCACTCACTTCAAATTCCAGTAACAAAAAAAACCCTCTTATCTAATAGATGGAATATGTGCACTGCTCATCGGAAAAGCGTATATTATATTATTAATATATTCATAAATACTTCCTGTGCCACACAACCCCCTCTCTCTTTCTCTCTCTCTCTCTCTCTCTCTCTCTCTCTCTCTCTCACACCCTCACACACGTAGTCTGCATTTCATCTTTGCACATTTTCCCTTTTCTTATTGAAAAAGGCAATAAGTCTTTATACCAAATCCTCCCTTTTATACGCAGTTATATTAAGAAGCCGAAATGTTCCTTATTCTGTATAACAGTCGTTTTTTCTTATTAATTCTTCTATTTTAGAAAAAGAAGCCTTTCTTTGTCATCTATACATTAAACTAGGGGTCCCCAAAAGTAAACAAGGGGCCACATTTGGAACAATGCCAGAGGTTTACTTTAAAAATGTAATTTTTAAATCTATGTTTTACTCATGTCATATCTGACTGAAACGGGAAAGTGGTAGCTCTGTGGTTAAGGTAGTGGAATGCTAACTGGAAGATTGAGGTTCCCATCACCTCCAAGCTGCAACCACTGTTGGGCCCCTGAGCAAGGCTCTTAACCCCCAACTGCTCAGTTGTATAAAAGAGATAAATGTAAATTACTCTGGATAAGGCCGTCTGCTAAATACTGTAAATGTAACTATCTAATTTGATAACAAAGTTTGGCTGCACCACCAACTAAACATTCAACATACTGTTCCATGGTGCTACTAGCAGCAAGAAGATTCCTTGAGACAACCAAATGACTCAACGTTTGAGTCAGAATGCAGGAAATTTATATAAAAGTGACGGAGTCACGTTTTTTTGTTTAGTCTGAAAGAATGACTGTTTGCTCTTCAGCCTTTAGTATTCTATAAAGCTCCTGAAAAATAATGCCTATTTGTCTATATCGTCTATTTATACTCAAATAATAAACTATTCTAGCATCAGAAGGGAAAATAAATACATTTAAATCTTTACATTAATTCACCAATTATGTGGTCCTTAATGAAAAAATTTAGGGACCCCTAAATGAAATTGAATTCTTCTCTTGGCAAATCCTTTAGATACTGTATGAAACAGTGCTTATGCTTATATTTTAGTACACCACCACCTTTTTCATAAATCCGAAAGTGAAACCCAGAGATTACGGCTGAACGGTTTGTCCATGTGCAACACAGATTTAAAATGCTACTTTTGTTCTGAGAAAAAAGAAAAAAAACACCAATGTTGGTATTTATTTAGCTTCCTTTCAGTCTTGTGAAGCAAACACACATTTTGGATTCGTTGCTGGGATAAAGCCGCTCTTGCAGACAAGGTGTGATTAAAAAAAGTACAAAACATATTATCAACGCTACTGATTGCAATACTGCAATTGAGCAGGACCAGTACTGTTACCTGGTAGTAGTGCCCCAAAGAAAATAATAATAATAGTAATTTCGTCTGTCATACATTTGAGTGCCCCCTAGTGGCTACAAGGGCCCTAAGCAGCCGTTTAGTTAGCTTACGCCTTTGGCCAGCCCCGACCTTTCACTCAGCAAACCAACACCTTAACCACTTAGCTACCACTTGTTTTTGTTGTATTAGGCAAGTCCTGATATTAGAAATGTTAAAATGTAGTTGTTTTTTTTAGTCAGATTAATTATGTTGCTAAAAGGTGAAATAAAAGAATAATAAAAATCAAATTAAACATGTGGTTAATGGCAAAGGTTGTCTTGTAGGAAATGTCCGGTGATAACAAGAACTTAATACAAAAAAGTACCAACAAATGTGGTCTGTATTAGACTTATGTTTGTATGTAAATGTCTTTGTCATGTGAAGCCACAGTGATGTTCAATATAAAGCCCATAAGAAAATAGACACTTAACGGCTGAGGGCAAAATAGTCATATAAACATAGCAAAAAAACCCAAACAGTTATTTGAACCTAATATCTTCAAAATAAATGTTAATTTTATGTTATGTCAGAGTGAAAGCAATAAGATAATCTTTTGTTTATACTGTTGGAAAATGTCTGATACGTTAACATAATGTTCATGTTGCTGGCACAATGGAATGACAGTGTGCTGGTACAAAGGATTAAAAACAATCCCTCAGCAAATCTCTCTCTTTCTTATCCCCTACTTTTCCTCCAAATCTTCTCTTCATCTTTTTTCAGCCGATCCCTGTGACCCCGAATTAGGGAATCAGTGGGTATAGAAAATGGATGGATAGATAGATGGATGCACCAGACTAATATAACGAATACAGTAGTACTCTGAGATATCAATCAATAATGTAAAGTAAAACAGAATGCAAGCAACAGCTATTAAGGATAATAATATCTTGTTTGCAATTATGTGATGAAACGTGAATTTTTTACAGGAAGTAAAAAAATAAAGGACATTGAGGAAAATCTGTTTTAGACATTGTTTTAAAAGAAAGATATAAACAGATAGTTTAGCATGCTGTTGCTTGTATCATGTTGCATTTTTTAAGTATACATATACATTTTTATTTACGGCATTTGGCAGACGTCCTTATCCAGAGCGACTTACATTTATCTCTTCTGTACAATTGGACCATTAGGGGGAAAGGGCCTTGTTCAGGGGCCCAGCAGTGGTAAATTGGTGGTGCTGGGAATCGAACCCTGATCTTCCAACTAGCACTCCAACACCTTAACCACTGTGCTACCACTAATAATACATAGACATATAATAAAGTAGCGATGCACCCGATATATTACAATATATTACACACACAGCACCACCCCACATAAACATAGCATATGTAAGTTACTTAAACTTGAGTTTGACGAAAAAGACACTGCACCCACACATGATCGTTACCTGACTTGGCTCCTCCTGACCACAGATGTAGGTTTTTAAGACATTTTTTTTAGTTTTTCAGTCAATTTCTGGAAAATGCCCCCTTTATGAGAAATGATAAAAAAGTTGATCTTGTGGCCAAATCAAACAGTCATTGTGACATTGGTTGTCCAAATAAAACTTCTATGTTGTACAATGTTTTAACCCAAAGAAACAGGGAATCACACAAAACAAAAAAATGACATGTAGATCATGAGAAGGTTGTTAATGAGTAGTATGAATAAGATTTGGAAAGTCTACATCAACCACCTAAACAATGTCACGTGACATATGTGACAACTTGAATTTGTATAATGTTAAGCAATTGCCAATTAACCACAATGAACAATGTTTTTTCCTGAATTACTACTCCAAGCACTTAAAAAGTCCTGTGTCGCCGCTTCGTCTCTCCCGTGGGCTCGTGGTAAAGTGTCCTTCGTAAAAACATCTCACTTTAGAATCCAGACAGAAGTATTAGGCCATCCGTAAATGTCTGAGGACATAGCCATAGTCTCACTTTCGCTTCTCTATTAACCTCCACACTTCCGGAAAGGCTATTAACCGAATTGAGGAGTGTAACTTTAAGGGGTCAGGTGTCTGGTGTGTCCAGTTGAAGTGTTTTTCACTCTGTTAGGAAAACCTTCCAGAGAAATTCAGTGGTTCAGTCGTCTCAGAGAGCAGAAGTGGGTGCAATATCATTACATCACTTTGATGGAAAAATGCTTGGTGAGACTTTTAGCCGTTAAGCTCTACTGAAACAAAAATATTCACTTCTGAACATGGACACGGCTGTGAATTACTTATTTTTAGAGCAGTATTTAGGTTTGTATTTAGTATATTCCGGAAAGCAACGAATTACCAAACAAGATAAACACTGAGTGTAATGTGGGGCGTTACCTTTTTTAGTTCTACTATCAAAAGATTCCTATTCACCTTTTATTTTAAACCTAAAATAAATTTCTATTTTTATTTAAACCTATAAATACCACCGGAATTGTATTTTTTATTCTGTCCATAAAACCAGTTCCCACTTTACATCACTGGCATTGTGAGTAAAACTCATAAAATTAAAGCTCTTGCACAGCACTGACACTGTAAACCCCTTTCCTAAACATGAAATAAACAATTATCTATACATTTATAACATCTTTCTGGTTGCCTTTAATATTTAAGCATTATATTCAGTGTCTTATTTCAAAAACTTAGTGTTTATAGCATGTGTGCATAGTTTGCATGGGTTAAAATTACTATAAATGACATCATGATACTACTGTGTGTAGTGTGTGTTCTCAGACTGACCCAATTGATCCTCCCACAGCATAAAAACCATACTGAGAAACTGGGTGTGAGAGAAATATGCCAGAGAAGCAGGGTGTGTAAGTATGTAGTGTAATATTGAAACCTTTGCCTTGGCCGCCCAGGACCTGCTTCACCCACAGTGTCTGTCTCTGTGAAACTCATTCATAGCAAAACTACAATTCTTAGAACCCTTCTGTTCATTGTGTATTGAACTGGGTAGTAAGGTTTTTTTCGTAAAATCATCTTTTTTTTTACTTGCCACCCATGCCTCCAGCTTGCTTTTCGGGATGAATTTATTATTATTATTATTATTACTTTTTTGTATTTTTAAAAGGCTTTATGAGTCACTGTAAAAATAAAATATAATTAATTAATAGAACTTAATTAACAATTAACTGAATTGAATTTGCGTCTTTAAAATGCTTTCATTCTGCTTGCTATAAAAACATCTCAACTTTTTCGAATACCACCAGCATACCAAGAACAATAGAGAAGCAGCTTATCATCGCATTTTTTGTCTTTTCTTTATAGATATATTTTGAGTTAAGGGTTGAAATCCATTGATAAAATTTCCTTGTTGTAAAAAGAGTGCAGATTCCAGCTCTAGTAAAGTCTTTTTTGTGACCCTAGTCAAGTGGCACGTATAAAGACAAAAATGCAAGTAAGTTTGAAACTGTAAAACTGAGAGAAATTCGGTAAAGTGTTATCAGAGTTTTATGTGCGGCTCAAGTTGGATTGATGAAATTGTTTTGGCTCATTCAGAAAGGGCTAAAAATACAATGGCTAGTCCCCCTCTGCTTTGAAAGAGAGACAATGGTTAATTGTAAAATTTTGCAGTAAAAATAACATTTATTCTCAGTACTTCCTGAACACACCTCATTTACTATTGAGATCTCAGGATATAGAAAGACTTGAACGACATGTATCATTAAGATCCTTGTAGCTTTGTCTGGTGCAGTATTGTTCATAAAATTTGTTTTTATGTTTTTATTTTGTGTAAAAAAACTTTCCAAAAGATTTCGTTTTTTTCTATTTATTTATTTAGTGATTTAATAAAGGGGAAAAAAATATACATTTCCTGGTAGTTAGAGGTTCCTGTGTTTTCATTACCGTGAACCAAACCCAGGCAGGAGGTGGGAGGATTCTGTCAGGCAGGGCATTTGGGGAAAAACCTGTGAGGAAGCAGGTATTCTGTATGCTGTGGTTTACAAGTACTTTTACATCAGACGTCCTTATTCAGAACAATTTACATTTATCTAATTTATATAACCTAGTAATTAATTCTTAAGGGCCTTGTTCAGAGGACCAGCAGTGGCAGTTTGGCCGTGCTGGTCGGCGGTCCAACACCTTAACCACTGAGCTACCACTTCCAAATCAGCAAAAAAACTATACTAATCGAACTATTTTACATTTGCAGCATTTGGCAGGCCCCCTTATCCAGAGTGACTTACAATATTCCTTGTTATACAAAGGAGCAATTGGGGTTAAGGGCCTTGCTCAGGGGCCCAACAGTGGTGGCTTGGTGGGGCTGGGAATCAAACCTGGGTCCTCAAGTTGGTAGTCCAACAACTTAACCATGGCGCTACCACTTCCCCTAAAATCTTATAATACCTATTTTTTTTTTAACTTTCCAACTAAGATGTAGATTTTCGATACCCTGCACCCTGAAATAAAAAAAACCCCTGTCATTACCAGCTACAGCACATGAGCACATGTGAAACCACAAAGTCACTAGAATTTGCAGAAATTAACGCTTAGATTAACTCACGCCCATCATTCTGATACTTAGCTTAGCAGACCTGTAAACAAAGCACTAACTTAAACGCCACTCACTAGACTCAGCATCTAAAAACCAAATGTCAGGACTTCTTTTGACATCCTTGTGTGCTGGTGGTATAATAACTGCCTTGTCATAATGAATCATCTTTTCTAGAAAATGTGCAAGTTTTCAGCTGCCCTTCCTCTCTTCTGTATTGTATTTTGTTTGAGTGGTTTACTTACAGGAAGTCCACATTTTTTTTTTCTGTACCAACTTTGCCTAATCAGCTGCACACAATGACAAATGTGCGGTGAACCGCTGCCAGTCAGTCTTTACGCTCATATACGTAAGTAGGAAATTTAACCAGAGCTTAGGTGCAAGCAAAGCTTTATAAAAAAAACCCAAAAAAACAAAACAAAGAAGAAGAAGAAATAAATTTGATTTAATTAAAAGTTTTTACAGCGCTTTTTAACATTTAACATCAAAGCAGCAATACAGAAATGCAAACATTTACTGTGGATTCAAAAATTACAATATTTAAATAAAATAAAATAAATATTTATCCTCAATGCACAAGAAAAGAAAAGGAAAAAACTCCTTGAGATAATATTAAGAACAAACCTTGAGATAAACCAGACCATCCTCATCTAGGTGACACCCGAGTGTGTGATTATACAGTAGATAATGTCCTGTCTACAACATAATTATAATTAAAGCAAAATTGGGACCAGGAGCTTTTGAGCAACTTATAAGTTAGTGGATTGTAAAAGACATCAAATGTTCAATGATTGAAACCCAAGAACAAAATTTGGCCAGGTTTATACAAATTCTACAGATGTGATGATGTTCAACTTAATTAATATTTTCACTTGACACAATTCAACAAATTAAATCAAATCAATGTGACAGAGGAATAAAAGACTAATTATAGTTTAATACTTATTAAACTAAATTATTGTTTTAGTTTTTAATTATTTGATTTTAAATAATTAAAAAAATAAATTATAGTTATTTTGTACTTTATAAATGATGTAATCAGATGTAATTATTTGCTATAATTATGTAATAAATAAATATCTCTATTAGATACATAGATAGATACATAGATAGATACATACATAGCATGTGATTTAAGTAGGTGGATGGAGGGATGGCTACATAGACAGACAGACAGACAGACAGACAGACAGACAGGCAGACACACAGACAGACCAACAGACAGAAAGACAGACAGATAGAAAGATACCAAAAGGGTAGGAATCATTTTATACAGATGTTGTTAGCAGAAATGTTAAAATACAACTGCTAACAGGAATCTGAGCAACCCAGAAAAACTTCCTGAAACACTTCCTGAGGCAAACTTCTTAGGAGGAGGAGTGATTATAAATAAGAGTATTATAAAACAGAATTTCCTTTCTATAACGTATTGCCTAATCAGGAGATTCATTCAAGTAGTTACTATACATAAAGTTTCTAACTAATGCCATCATCAACTGTGATAAACCTTATTGTCATTTCTGAAATTCTTCTGAATTCTGAATATACACACTCCTACTTCCTGTTACAGTATGTACATTAGTAAATAGGGCTATGTCAGTATGTGCATAGAGAAGAATGTGCAAGTATTTACAGCATATGAAGTGTTAGGTGTAATTACACATTGTGTATATTGTATCTCTCACATTAGTGACAGATAATATACAGCTTATATACATTTCATATTTATAGACAAATAAACTAGTGTAAATCTATGAAATAACAATATCTACATTATAGATTATATTATACAGAGAAAATGTAACAGAACCTACAGAGTAAAGCAGGACTGCTAGATATTAACAGTGGATATTGAATAAAAAATTCAGTTACATAGATAAAAATTAAATATATATGTATCCCAAATAAGCAAGCCTGAGGCGACAATGTCAAAGAAGAACTCCATGAGATGATATTAGACAGAATAATTTAGCCATTTTTACAATTTAACAGCTTCTGAGAAATGAGAAGGAAACAGTTTCTTGTAGGTGTAGTAATTTGAAATTTCTCTTGAAAAAAACCTTGAGGTCTATAAGATTGCCATACAAGTCTACATTAGCTAACTCTTATTTTAAGACATTTGGTGTAAGACGGCTTAGGTAGTAATTATATGTTCCGACAGAAGAAATGATTTGGAAAGAGAATCCTGAACAATTCTAAAGGATTTTCACGAATAAAACAGATGAGGAAGTTATCAAAATTATGGATCAAGACGTAGCTGATATCACGATCTTTGTGGTTTTTTAGCTTCTTTGTAGATGTGAACTATATAAACAAGATAAAACTGTTGATGTATTCAGCCCAGCTAGCATCTCTGCCAAGAACTTCCAAAAAGATGTCATTTGTGTGTTATTGGTGGTGTTTTTCCCAGAACTGGTTGACTTGATTAATGCAGCCTAAGAATCCTTCAACAGATTTGGATAATAAAAGTGTGTGTGTTATCTGTAACACAGGTTAAACAGATGGATTATTAATCTAATTGTAATCTAATTTTAAACTGACAGAGTGTGTCTGCTTCCCTGAACAGTGTTGGGTAAATTGTTTCACTAGATAAAAAAAGGATTTGCCACCTGCTGTTAATTTTGATATTCTAGCTATTATCAAACTGCCAGCGTTTAAGAGTACAGTGGACTTCTTCTCCTTTTCACTGTTTCCTTTTAGGGGTCGCCAAAGTGAATCATCTGTCTCCACCTAACCCTATTGGTTACATCATCTTTAGTCACACCCACTAACTTCATGTCCTCGTTTATCGCATCCACATACCTCCTCTTTGGTCTTCCTTCTTTGTCTTTTGCCTGGTAGCTTCATTTCTAACATCCTCCTACCAATATATTCGCTATCACTTCTCTGTACATGTCCAAATCACCTCAATCTGTCTTTCGTGACTTTCTCCCCAGAACATCGAACATGAGCCGTCCCCCTGATGAACTCCTAATCCTGTCCAATCTCGTCACTTCTAGAGAAAACCTCATCTTTCTAAACCATACATCATAGCTGGTCTCACCACTGTGTCTAAACCATACATCATAGCTGGTCTCACCACTGTCTTTACACCATACATCATAGCTGGTCTCACCACTGTCTTTAAACCATACATCATGGCTGGTCTCACCACTGTCTCTAAACCATACATCATAGCTGGTCTCACCACTGTCTCTAAACCATACATCATGGCTGGTCTCACCACTGTCTCTAAACCATACATCATAGCTGGTCTCACCACTGTCTTTACACCATACATCATAGCTGGTCTCACCACTGTCTCTAAACCACACATCATGGCTGGTCTCACCACTGTCTCTAAACCATACATCATGGCTGGTCTTACCACTGTCTCTAAACCATACATCATGGCTGGTCTCAACACTGTCTCTAAACCATACATCATGGCTGGTCTCACCACTGTCTCTAAACCATACATCATGGCTGGTCTCACCACTGTCTCTAAACCATACATCATAGCTGGTTTCACCACTGTCTTGTACACCTTCCCCTTAATTCTAGCTGATATTCTTCTGTCACACATCACTCCTGACACATTTCTCCAGCCATTTTAACCTGCCTGTACTCACTTCTTTACCTCTTTTACACACTCTCAATTGCTCTGGACCGTTGACCTTGAAGTTCCTAAACTCCTGTACCTTCTTTACGTCTTCACTCTGTAATCTTACTCTTCCACTTCCCTCTCTTTCATTCAAACACATGTACTCTGTCTTTCAACTTCCATTCCTTTTCTTTCCAGAGCAAACCTCCACCTCCCTCTCCACCTGCTCTCACTACAAATCACAATGTCATCTGCAAACATCTTTGTCCAAGGAGATTCCTGTCTGACCTCGTCTGTCAACCGATCCATCACCACAGCAAACAAGAGGGGGCTCAGTGCTGATCACTGATGCAGTCCCACCTCCACTTTGAACTCCTCTGTCTGACCTACTGCACACCTCACCATTGTCCTGCTCCTCTCATACATATCCTGTATCACCCTGACACCCTTCTCTGCTATTCCTGATTTCCTTATAAAAATACCACAGCTCTTCTCTTGGTACCCTGTCATATGCTTTCTACAGGTCTACAAAAACACAGTGCAGCTCCCTACAATCATCTCTGTACTTCTCCATCAGCATTCTCAGGGCAAAGATTGCATCTGCAGTGCTCTTTCTGCGCGTAAAGCTGATGTTTACAAATATCCGGAGTACCCGGAGTAAACCCATGCAAGCACAGGGAGAACATGCAAACTCCACACAGAAAGGCCCCTGCCCGGGAATCGAACCCGAATCGAATCTATCGATTTAAGCATACATGTCAATGATAAAATTCTTGGTGTCTTGTTTTGTGATGAATGAATTATAATTCATTAAGGTTTTCCTGCCAACCAAATAAAAAACTTTTTGCTGAAAATACGCTTGCAACATACACAACATAGCCGAAACCATACTAGCACACCCAGATGAGTGTATCCTCCACAAACTGTTACTAAAATTTTGCTTTAAGTATGCCTCTATAAGTTTTTTCGTTAAGATTTTCCATCAGTGGATCTAAAACACCTAAACACTGTTGCAGCATGACAATGCTCCTGTGCACAAAACCCTTGATCTCCATGAAGACATGCTGTATTCTGGATGTTTTGGAGTGAAAGAACTTTTATTTTCTGTCCTGATACTGACTCAATCCTCTTTAAACTGAACACTTTTGGAAAGAACTGGAACATTGACTGCACCCCAGAATGAAAAACAAATTCCCACAGTCACACAACAAAGTCTAATAAAAATGTCTTTCCAGAAGTTCATTATAAAAGGAAGAGTGAGACTACATCTGGAATCGGAAGTTAAAAATACAAATACATGTATACATGTGATAGCCAAGTGGCTCAATACAATACACCCATCTAACTACCCTACATATATGCTGTTATGATGAGCCTACTCATTCCTGTACAAATGTTCCTTTACTAGTTCTTACTCTAGTCTTTAATGATTCCTTAATATAATCAAATATGCTACCGGCTGCTTTTACCCTGAAAAGGAAGCAGCCATGGAAGGGAACCAGAAACAACAACAATTGGCAAAGCAGATTTGAGATTTCAGCATCATGATGTTCCACATTTTTTTTTGGGGAGCGAACGCTGCTAATACTGTAGCTTTATTACAGTAAGGTATCAGAACTAAGTATTTCTAGAGTTCTATACTTTTCTTCGCTGTCGTATCAAAGCAAAAGGTTTACAAATCCAACCGAAAGTGCAACCTAAGTGAACCTCAGACATCCCTAATTCCAGTTCAATCCAACCCAGCTGTACAACAGTACAGTGACCCCTGGGTGCTTTAAGCATGAGGAAGGAGTTAATGTTTAGTACTATAGATTAACCTCAGCTGAAGATTGTGGCGCTTTGTTGTGGGTTTTACTAAGACTTACTAAGACTAAGACTAAGGAAATCTTTTATTATGCCGCAGGCCAGACTGCCAGTCAGTCTGGTTTGAAAGGAAATGATAATTATCTGCTGTAAGGGACACGATGCAAATATTCTCACACACATGCTGATGTACTGAGCTCTTGATTAGTTTGTTAGATTTGTGTTTGTATGTAAAAGAGATGGAGGAAAAGGAGAAAGATTTTTGACATCAATACACAATGATTTGATTTCTTATTACCTAAAGATTTCTTAGCATCCTATGTATCAGTTTGTTTGAATATGTTACTAAAAATCCTGATATTTTTTCTTGATACTCACCGATACAATACCTGTTTTTTTAGATGTGGGATTATTTGTATGGTTCTCGGGTTATATCTTGACGTTTGGTTTTGGAGTGTAATTCTTACTGCTTGTTGCAAATTGACACTTAAATTGACATGTCATGCAGTCTTTTTCTACTTAACAAATTTTACAAAATTTCTATTTACGTTCATGATAGAAAAACATGGCTTTATTTTTTTAAAACCAGACTCCACCTAACTTAACATGACTTGATCAAACTCTACTTAACTCTACTTGACATGACATGATATGACATGACATGACATGACATGACATGACATGAACACTACCATGAACATAGACTCACCAAGCAGTGGAAGGCTACTCACACAAGACTAACAAAAAACACATTAAATTATGAGAGACACCTGAAACCAATTAAAACACAACACAAAGGACAATGGGAATCCTGTGACAGAAGCACAGGAGGAGAAGGATCACATGATAAGGACAAACCAGGAGGCAAACAAAGGCAAAAACAAAGAAAGCTAAACCATGAACCTTTCACATGTATCATTGGAAAACTCTATGTTACTGTATTTCTGACTCCTTTCTTTCATCTCAAACTCTCACTAAATCAGCATTCATTTACTTACGACAAATTTTCCAGCTCAGCCCCTCTTCCCGTGCCAATGATGCTGGACATTTCATCCATGCTTCTGTTTTATCATCTCCATTACTGCAATGCTCTTTTTATTAGCCTACCAGCTACCTCTATTCCTAAATCACAGTATATTTAAAGCTCTTTGCATGACCTTGTTTCTTGCTATCTTCACAATCTGCTCCTTTCTTATTTACCGCCTCGTATTGTGGTCCTCTTATTTTCGTCTTCTCACCGTCCCTCGTTATCGTCTTTCTTCCATGAGGACAGGTTATTTCTGTCTATAAAATGTCTGGCTTTAAATTGTTGCTCGAAAATCACTTGTTTTCAGAATGTTGCCTTTCTTCTGTTTATTATGCCTTATGTTGAATTATCTACCGTATATATCTTGATTTATGATGTTCTTTTTGCTTTTCTGTATTATTGTATGACGTTATCTTCTCATTACTGATGTTTATTGGGAAGTGTCCTTGAGCTCTGGAATAGCGCTATATAAAACTTATTATAATTATTATAAAATAAGTCATTCTGGTTAAGTCAAATTTAAATATATAAAGGTTTATGTGTTTAATTGACTGTCATATAATTATTTAGTTGGGTGTATGTGATTTTTGTAAAATGACGCATTAGATTTAAGTATTTAAGTAAACACCTGCATGTGTGCGTGTGTGTATTTGATTTTTTTTGGCCTTGCATCACTTTAACTGATGCTTCCTTCTCCCATAGCAGCTCTGGCGAATGAATCAGCATGGACCTACGATGGAAAAACATGTTTTTGCGAAGAAAAAAAAAAAATACTATTCCTGCAGTTTCTGTACAGTTTCAGCAGTATACACTGGACCCCCTGCTTTATGTCAATAGCCACAATATTTATCAATCAGACTTTAAGGAATGCTTAATGACTTAAAATTTCTGATATTGAACAAAAACAACAACTTTGTTGTATTTAAAGGTCTTTGCACGACATCGCCATGGCTGTGGTTGCTAGTCACAGAAAAATCTTCCAGCTTGTATATAAATAAAAGGAACAGGGATTGTGTGTTGTTAGGTTTATATACAATCATGTGAAAAACATAGGAAACCCCATTAAATATTTAGTTCTTTATTAGGAAATGTTAACATCTATGACTAATTCTGTTTTCATTTTTCTCTGGAAAAGAAAGTGACCTAATTGCAGGTAAACAACAAAAAATAAACATTGTTTTACTCAACAAAAATGTGTATTCAAACTAAGGAAAAAGTTAGAACACCCTGCCCCTTAATAGCTAGGGTTTCTCTCTTTGTCTGAAATTACTTCAATGAGATGCTTCTACCAGTCTCTGAAATCAGTCTGAGGAAAGTTTGCCCTACTATTCAATGTAGAATTCTTTCAGCTTTAAGAAGTTTGAGGGGTTTCTTGCCTGTACAGCCTGTTTCAAGTCGTCCCACAGACCCGCGCCATCCCAGGACTCTCCATTTCTTAGTTTTCAGCCAGTTTTCAATGAATGGTGAATTTAATTGTATGTTTTGGGTCATTGACATGTTGCAGGGTCCAGTTTTGCTTCAGCTTTAACTTTTTTACAGAAGGCCTCAAATGTTCCTCAAGCACCCTCTGATACACTGAAAAATTCATGGTGGATTCTATGATGGTGAGCTGACCAGATCCTGCTGCAGCAAAGCATCCCCAAACCAGGACACTTCCACCTCCATGTTCCACAGTTGGTATGAGATTATTTTCCTTGAATGCTATATTCGTTATGCGCCAAACATGTCCTCTGTTGCAGTGTCCAAATAATTCAATTTTAGACTTGTGTGTCCAAAAAACATTATTGCAGAAGTCCTGATCTTTGTCTACATTCTCTTGGGCAGACTTCAGTCTGGCTGTTTTCTCTGGCTATCTCTGTCATTTTTCCATATAGGTCCTGTAATTGGTCAAATAAAATGTCAATTTTCTTTACAGCTCTTGAACCTACATTTTGTTTTGGTTTATTTTTGTTAGCTTAGAAGTGGGAAAGAGTTAGCGGGTGTTTTGGTTTTAATTATTTCTTTGAGTTCTAGCCCCACATTGTGCTCTTTACCCAGCTGTGCCTGTTGCTGTGTGGTATAAGTTATGCATATATTCGATCTGTAAATATTTGTAGATATGTCAACAATTACATAACTGCATTCACATAATAACTGAAGTCACCTACATTGGTCCAGACTGAGTCTTGTTTCTGGTTTCTTCTTTATTTTTACACACTTATGTTACAAACCACATCCCCTTAGACATTTAAAAGAAAGCTGACATAACACTAGCCTTTGTATTTTTCTTAGAGAGGAAACGTTTCCTCTTTGCACACCCCCATGAAAGTTAAACTTCTGCGCTAACTTCTGGTTACGTGCGGTAACTTCTTTTAGCATTCTGCAGGCTGCTCTCAGGTCGAACTTGCTTAGACGGCCAGATCAGGGCATGTTGGCGGTTGTTTTGAATGTCCCCCACTTGTAGACTATTTTGCAGACAGTGGAATGGCTAATTTGAAAAATTGATTTGATTTCTGAAGGCCTCAAACAGGTCTTTTCATCTTACCATGGCGTTCAATATTACAAAAGCACATTAAAATAAATGTCTACGGTTAAATAGGGCCTCCCTATTAATTAGAAAGCTAATTAACAATCACGTGTGATTTTAGCCATTTTAAGTGGCAATTTATGAATCAGTATTTGGATTCTTTTCTTGGGACCTGGAGATCATAGGTACAGGGTCCTCTGGAAACTGCTGCAGTCTGTAGGTACAGAACCTCAAGTCTGTTAGTACAGTGATGGAAGCTTTAAGTCTGTAGTTACATGATCCTGAAGGACCACAAGTCTGTAAGTGTAAGGTCTGTTTGCAGTCTCTTCAGGGGACAGGGTTTGTTGTGTATCGCACTCACATGTACACTGGACTTAGAGGAAGCAGGGTACAAGGGGGAAAATCACCTGAATAACTCATTAACTCATTGCTTATAATAACACACAGACACATTTCTACAGTAAAATTAGTTTAGAGATGCCAATCATCCTACACCACATGACTGTTTACTCAGGGATGAAAGCCAGAGAGCTCTTAGGAAGTCCCAGAGGCACAAGATGAACGTGCATAATCACACACAGGGCAGAGGTATAAAGCAATCTTGCAAATGTGATGCAAATGTGATGGAAATGTGCAAAACTCCAAGCTATAGACAAGCCACAGTTATTAAAGACAAACATTTTTGTCATGGTTTCTGGATTGATAACATTCACATGGAAAGAAACTAAATGTCCTAAGATACGATTTTACACAACCTTGTCAGACTGTGACTAGAAGAAATTTAATTTTTTATGTATTTTAACAGTCTAGAAACAACAAGAATTGCTAACTCAGTGACTTCCATCCAAACCTGGATAAAACTATAAGTCTATGAACAAAACCTCAGGAAAAATTGAAAAAAATGTCCATTTATTTTTATCTGGTTATTTTTAATTTATCTTTTAACATATATTTGTTAATGTTAATAACTAGATACTTTTTATTTAATAGATATAAACACAGACAATAGACTGCTTAAAGTACAGTAAACTAGTAGATTAAAAAACAACCATAGATGTAATCAGATTTTTTATTTGCCCCTACAAAAATAAAATATTTTAATATTTTTGAGTTTTAAAAATAAATTTTAAAAATGAATGTAATTAGGACATAGGACAATATTCCTAAAAAATTCCAGAATCCAATCATTCACATTACATTTGCAGTATTTGGCAGATGTTCTTATCCAGAGCGACTTTCATTTATCTCTTTTATACAACTGAGCAATTGGGGGTTAAGGGCCTCAGGGGCCCAGCAGTTGTAACTTGGTAGTGCTGGGAATCAAACCCTAATCTTCCAATTAGTAGTCCAACACCTTAACCACTGCGCTACCATGTCCCCACTAATGTGAATGATATGCTAAATCAAAACATTAATCTCACATTCTATCCAGCATCTTGTCACTATGTAGTCATGGCAACATGCTAATGTTTTTTTTTTTTGTAAGGTCCGTTAAAGACATGTGCGACCATGGGGAACTTTATTATGCCGCATCCATTACATTTTCCACTGTGGAAGGGAAGAACAAACATTTACTATTTGTGTTTAACAGATGATGAGTCACTTGTTTGATGTTAATCAGCAGGTCATGCCTCATGATCCATTGGACAGTCTACTAAGAGCATTACGCAAAGCATCAGTAATAGTGTTCGACTGACCTAAAAGTCCTTGTGGAAATCAAAAAAATGCAAAGCTATTAACGGACGGACCCGACTGAGTCACTATAAGTGTGTTTTTTTTGTTAGGCAGAAACTGCATCTGTACCATTAAAAGCTGTTAAGTGACATGTGATATCCTTTTGAGATGGAAAAACCCTCTTCACTTCCACACGTGAGCATACCAGTGAAGCTGTTAAACAATTACAAGTTACAAATTAGACGTCTTTGGGGAAAAACTATGCATAAGTAATTGCCTTTTTGTGTTAGGGACTCTTTTATATATCTGATAATAAAAAGAAGTTACTGTTTCAAAAAACAGTCCAGGAAATTTTTTTTCTTCTGAGTCAGACATTTTCCTCAGCTGATAGTCATGTGTACACAAGATTTGACATCCTAGAATACATGCCATTACAACACCCATTGTAGATACTCTTTCCTTTTTACGTTTATTATCATACTGATTGTACTTACATGGACTCTATTACTTTTACAGCAACACTCACAATTGTTTTTCACAGGAACCAAAAATAGGATTTAAGGTTTATTTGTTGTGTACACATGTAACTTTAAATAAATTCATCATACACAATTAAGAGTGGTGGCTAATATGAAGCTCTGTTAGTGAAGGCTCTCGATGAACCTGGAGACTTGCGTTTAAAAAACCAGGAGTCTGGAGTTTGTATAGAACCCTGGAGTGTAAGTACAGGCTCTTTTAGGAACCTGGAATGTAACTACATGGTCTTTTTGGTAACCTGAAGTGTAAGTACAGGGTCTTCTGTGAACCTAGAATGTAAGTACAGAGTCTTTTTGGAATGTGGAGTGTGAGTACAGGGTCATTTTCGAATCTGGAGTGTAAGTACAAAGGTGTTTTGAGAACCTGGAGTGTAAGTACAGGGGTGTTTTGATGAACCTGGAGTGTAAATTACAGGGTGTTTTTTGGGAACCTGGAGTGTAATTACAGGGTGTTTTTGGAACCTGGAATGGTGTTTACATGGGTGTAACTTACAGGGTGTTTTTGGGGAACCTGGAGGGTTTTGGGGTGGTAGTGTAATTACACCTGGGGGTTTTGTTTTTGGGAACCTGGAGTGTAATTACAGGGTGTTTTTTGGGAACCTGGAGTGTAATTACAGGGTGTTTTTGGGAACCTGGAGTGTAATTACAGGGTGTTTTTGGGAACCTGGAGAACCTGGAGTGTAATTACAGGGTGTTTTGGGAACCTGGAGTGTAATTACAGGTGTTTGTGGGAACCTGGAGTGTAATTACAGGGTGTTTTTTGGGAACCTGGAGTGTAATTACAGGGTGTTTTTGGGAACCTGGAGTGTAATTACAGGGTGTTTTTGGTGGAGGAACCTGGAGTGTAATTACAGGGTGTTTTGGGAACCTGGAGTGTAATTACAGGGTGTTGTTTTGGGAACCTGGAGTGTAATTAACAGGTGTTGTTTGGGAACCTGGAGTGTAATTACAGGGTGTTTTTTGGAACCTGGAGTGTAATTACAGTGGGTGTTTTGGGAACCTGGAGTGTAATTACAGGGTTTGACAGGTTTTTGGGAACCTGGAGTGTAATTACAGGGTGTTTTTGGGAACCTGGAGTGTAATTACAGGGGTTTTTTGGGAACCTGGAGTGTAATTACAGGTGTTTTGGGAATGGGGTGTTTTTGGGAACCGGAGTGTAATTACGTGGGGTAAGGGTTTTACAAGGGGTGTTTTTGGAACTGGAACCTGGAAGTGTAATTACAGGGTGTTTTGGGAACCTGGAGTGTAATTACAGGGTGTTTTGGGAACCTGGAGTGTGAATTACAATTAAAGGGTGTTTTGGGAACCTGGAGTGTAATTACAGGGTTTTTTTGGGAACCTGGAGTGTTAATTACAGGGTGTTTTGGGAACCCAGGGGTGTTTTGGGACCTGGAGTGTAATTACAGGGGTGTTTTGGGAACCTTGGGTTTGGGACTGGAGTGTAATTACAGGGTGTTTTGGGAACCTGGAGTGTAATTACAGGGTGTTTTGGGAACCTGGACTGGAGTGTAATTACAGGGTGTTTTTGGGAACCTGGAGTGTAATTACAGGGTGTTTGGTTGTTTGGGAACCTGGAGTGTAATTACAGGGTGTAATTACCAGGGTGTTTTGTTTGGGAACCTGGAGTGTAATGGAGGTAATTACAGGGTGTTTTGGGAACCTGGAGTGTAATTACAGGGTGTTTTGGGAACCTGGAGTGTAATTACAGGGTGTTTGGGGAACCTGGGAGTGTAATTGGTGAAACTGGAGGTGTGTGTTTTGGGAACCTGGGAACCTGAGTGTATTATGGGTGTTTTGGGAACCTGGAGTGGGGTGTTTTGGGAACCTGGAGTGTACGTTCTGGGCCTTTTGAAAAGTATTTAACACAAATTATGAATCTCCTTCTCCCATTGGCACAAAAATAATAGTTTGAAACTTGTTTGTGATCCAGCCTTCTGATTATCTTTGACTGTTGACTTGACTGACCCTGCGTTCTGACCCCAAGTTCTTACGATGGCTTATGCAAAAAAACATCTTACTGTGCAGTAAAGGAAAGACGTACTTAAGGTAAAGTATTCTTCACTGCGTGAGTTGTTTTCATGAGAATTGTGTTTCACTTTATTTGATATGAAGTAGACATAAACCTAAATCCAGGGTTAAGGAAAAACGTCTTTCACAAGCTGGAAGCTCTAGAAAATGTGCAAAGCAAAGCGATATGGCTGATTGTACTGTAAATATTTCTTTGGTTTGAACGATATCTTCACATTATACCTTATTTGCAGACTATAAGCACATTGTTTCTTTGACCTTTAAGCACTCTGTAAACAGGGGACAAAGACAATTATTTGTCTAAAAAATGCTTACTTAGTTTACTTGTTGTCTTTGATGGCTAGTTTGGCATGTTCAATGACAGCCAATTAACCACTGTTGCGATTTCTTGGTTCAAACTAAGAGCCAGTCTTCATATGATGTGTCGTCTCTGAAGTTTATTTGCTGCTAGCTACTGTTTAGCGAGAGAATGAGTTTACTGATGATGTAAATCTCCAGATCTATGACGTGAAACTCCAGTTGTGCCTTCTTGTGTTCATTTGACATTAATGTTCATACATAATTATAAAGACAAGCAAAGATTATTAACAATTGCACAGAATAAGACCGGCTTTACCTATTGTGTGAATGGGTTTTGCCAATTAGTGGAATGAAGCTACTAATCTTTTCTTTTTATTGGTTTATCTTAGGGCACCCAGCATGGTGGCTTAGTGATTAGCACAGTTGCCTTACAGAAAGAAGGTCCCTGGGTTTGATTCCTTGGGCAGGGGCCTTTCAGTGTGGAGTTTGCATGTTCTCCCCTGTTCTTGTGTGTGTTTACTCCGCGTTCTCTGGTTTCCTTTCACAGTCCAAAAACATGTATGTTTCAGGTTTGATTGGTGATTCTAAATTGCCCATAGAAGTGAGTGTGAGAGTGTGTGTGGCCCTGTAATGGACTGGTGACCTGTCCAGGGTGTCCCCCTCCTGCCTTTTCCCCTTTCAGAGACAGCTGGAATAGACTCCAGCAGATCCCTGTGACGATGAATTAGAGAATAGGCAGCTATAGAAAATGAATGAAGGGTTTTTACTTCTGATTTTCTCAGTGAGGAATTTTTGTACAGTGAACCGCCAATGAGAGTAACATAAAATCTAATTCATCTCTTATCTCACACACAGCTGATGCCTACTTTTACATTTATCATCAGTTGCTTTGTGTAGAAGAAAGAACTGAGGGCACAATGACACTATTTCTGTAGTCATGTCATACCCATGTGGGTGTTACAGATAATCTTTCAAAGTTGTGAAAAGAAGTTCTTTTTTTCAACAATGGCAAGCCTTATCTATCTTTCAGCATTCCGAAACAACTGCCCACATTTCCTTGCACCAAAACAATCGCGTTAAAGAGAAACTCTCCGTAAGAATTAAAGTTTAAAAGGAAACTGCCCCTTAAACCCTAACTGCTCATTTGCATTACCTAC
Source organism: Bagarius yarrelli (assembly GCA_005784505.1). Classification (NCBI taxonomy): domain Eukaryota; kingdom Metazoa; phylum Chordata; class Actinopteri; order Siluriformes; family Sisoridae; genus Bagarius; species Bagarius yarrelli. The sequence goes on from VCAZ01000080.1 coordinate 640,031, forward strand.
TTATAGGTTTTTTTGCAAACTTTAAATTAAACACTTCACTGTGACAATATATGAGATATATATAAATTAACCCTCAATTTTTTCACCCACTATGATTAACAGACTTAGAAAGAGAGACGGGAGACAGGAGAGAGAGAGAGAGAGAGAGAGAGAGAGAGAGAGAGAGAGAGAGAGAGAGTTTTGTTCTTTCTAACAGAAAACATGTGGGAAGAAGAAGAAAGGACTGAATATTTACATGGAAAGTTATAAATGTGGCTTTTAGTTTTGTTTGGTTTTTTAGCATGTAAGGTGAATGGCTAAGCTGCAGGTGTAGGCATTCTAATCTTCCATACCATTCATCTATCTGTCCATCCATCTATTCATCTATCCACCCGTTTGTCTGTCCCTTCGTTCGTCTGTAAGTTTATCCATCCACCCACCCAAGACACCCACCCACCCATTCATCCACCAATCCACTTTTTTAATCTATCCATCTATCCATCCATCCATCCATCCATACTTCTATTCACCCATCCATCAATTCATCTATTTATCTATTCCTCCATCTGTCCATTCTTTTATTAATCCAACAATTTACCTGTCCATCCAACTATTTATCCTTCAATCCCTTATTCACCCATCTTTCTATCTATTTGTTCATTTATAAAGTTATCCATCCATTTATCTGGCTATTTATTTGTCCATCCATCCATCCATCCATCCATCAAATCTCTAACACAGGGTCACTAAAAGCCCGGAGTCTATCTTAGGGCAATTCTTTTTAACATAATGACACAATAACACCTTAAATATATGAGTATTTAATTAATATTTTAGTTTTGCACTAAGTTCAAACCATGTCTAATCATGTTTTTTCCACACACTCACATTTTTAAAAAAGACATGCATAAACACACTCTGATCATTTCAGACACACTACTGAACCTAAATAGACTTGAATGTGTTACTGTAGACTGGAATGTGGCCAATCAGTTTTACATTAATCATCACTATGAAGTGATGACCTGACTTATTACAAAGACTATATAATATTTCCCTAAAAACGAAACATAAGTCATGGTTTGTCTTTTTTAATCTGTACAGAGGACTAATATTATTTTAGCTTTTTCCTTTTTCTTATAATACCAGCTGAAACATTAACATGTCCAACACTGGGCTACTATAACGTCTAGCTAAGCTTTAAAATGATTAAATTATCTGACCCAATGAGGTTGCAAGCACTAGTTTTTTTGATCTCAACTTGAAATCTCATTTAGTTAGCAAAGTTAATATGCTTACTGCGCACTAAATGACCGTTACTTCCGTGTTCAGCAGAATGATGCTGTTTCGTTATACCTACAGTACGACACTGTGTAATGATGTAATGTCTTAAGGGGGAAAAAATGCCTTAACTCATAAATCATATAAAGGGTTGACGTTCATGCTTTATGCTGAAATAACCACATCCTAACACATGCCTACACACTCAACCCTTCTTTCTAGACCTAAACCATGTAGACCATTAGTATCTTCCCCAAGCTGTTTCTTTGAAACACACAGTTGTCACATTCTTTCTTTACTGGAACAAAGCGGCTTGAACACTTTTGCAGTGTGATAATAACCCCTGTGCACGAATTCCCTGAACTCCCTAAAGACACGTGTTTTACGCTATACTTTCCTCCTCGACTCGTTAGATTTGACAATAGAGGTAGGCAGTGCTGCACTACTTTTCAAATGCTTGAAGGAGTCTTTGTTGGGCAGAAGCGTCGTTTGTATTTGTAGCAACGCAACTAGTTTAACTACATTTCTTAGTAGCATTGTTGTTTTCATGAAGCTCTTTTGTTGAGCAAGTAGTGCAATAGGGTCTACACAAGCTACGCCACCACCACAGTAACACATACCGCACACTAAGCCCAGCCTTTGCTAGTAATTACTCTTGTATCTATAACTGAAATCATAGAGAATTTTTACATTATTATTACAGAATCTGTGATCCTGCCGAAGCCTAAAATCTGTTCAATATAAAAATTAAAATGTATAAAATACCTTAGATGTTCTAAGCTATTTAATATGTTGCTGTAGTTTACCGAAGCTTTTCCAAGGGGGTTTAGCGTCAGTGTAGTGAAGCTTCAATTAATGTAGAGTAACTGCTAGTGTAGCTCACTACATTTCCCAAATAACTTTCTCAGCACTGTAAGTAGTTCGGAAAAAAGTTGTTAAAATTGCACTTGTTTGTTATTCAACTTGCTGTGATGTCGTATGTCATGTAACAATGCCATGTAAAATGGTGTATTTTGTTTGTCTGAATTTCATTTCTACTACTGAAATCACACTATATAGAACAAACTTATTAACAGTCTAAACGTCTTTACTAACTTAAATATAGTACCTACTGCAGAGTATGCGATTAGAGAAAGTGTTCTGATTGGAGAGAAAGCACTTGAGTGTTTTGCACAAAGAACACTAAACAATAAACTCCTTTTATATTTGAACTTAAATTATACTGTTATTTTATTATTAGTAATAATACTAGTCATTGCTAAAAATAATTTTGATCCAGGAAAAATTACTTTTAGCTTGACTATTTCAAAGTTTATCCTCATTTTTATTTTTATCTAGCTCAGGTAGAATGGAATTTCCCCTTCAGGCACTTGTATTTTAAAAGATATAATTAACTTGGGTATGACTGAATTCTTTAGACACCCACACATAGTTTTAACATATTTTTTTCTTCTATGTACTCTCCTATTGAAGAATGCAGATACCATATAAAAACATTATATGACCTTTATTATAATTCATTGTCACACTTCTGTTAGTCATATTCTAAGTGTTGTAAGAGTGAAACTGCCATGTATTGATCTGCAGGATTTTCAGGAGATCCATGTGCTAATCAGCTAAACATGGCTGTCTGAAAAAATGAGGTGTTCCTCGCTGACCAAACTGAATAACATCTCGCTGTACTGGTATTGTTCCTGTACCTGGTAAAAAAGCAAGCCTGAGCAGGCTTCTAGATGAAGGCAAAATAAATTCTTTAATTATGACAGAAAAGGAGTGCTGCTGGGAAAATTGAGGACAAGCCAGACTGGTCTGTTAAGTCTAAATGTCAGAGAATTTAGCACCCACATATTATTGTTTCTTGGAACGTGGCAGCTCAGTGGTCAAGGTGTTGGACTACTAATATGAAAGGTTGTGACCTAATTTCCAGGACCATCAAGCTGCCACTGCTGGCACTCTTTAAGCAAGACTGTTGTTCAACCTCGAACTGCACAGTTTTATTAATAAGTAATTTAAGTTGCTCTGGATAATGATGTCCTCCAAATGCAGCGCTAGAGTTTAGGTGTTGAACAGAGGATTTGCTGGGCTTTATAATCGTTCTGGATTAGGATGTCTGCCAAATAAAAAAAAAATTATTTATGCTAATAAATGGATTTACTCTAAAATCCTTATCTGCAAGTTTCCCTTTTAGGAACTCAAGCTGCATCAACATGCCCTTTTATAACCTTTAGCCTAAAGCGCATGTGAAATCTGTTCAATTGAAAAGCATTACGTCACAGACAGGTGACGCCATCGACCAGGAAGTAATGCTATATAATCAAGTGTTCTACTTTTTGGCCTCTCTTTTTTACCTCAACCTTCCACAAAATGCATGGATACTGCACTGGCTTCTTTGTGACTCCGGGGCATCTAACTTTCTAAGCTTCACAATCAACTGGCTAGTGATGTAGGTCTGTCTATATAGGTAGGCCCTTGGTTCCTGGTGCAGGGTCTGAAACTGGAGGCTTTTTGTTGTCACATAACGCTTAGGACAGATGCCTCCCTCACAGACTGGGGAACAGGTATCTTGTTCCCAAAGTGATTTGACACAGCCCGGGGGTCCCTCCCCTTTTAATTTGTCAGGTAATCGAAGTTATATACGTAACCTGAGACATTACTATAGACTTGCTGTCAGCTCAGCTCAGGCTCCTCTGATCTGTTTTATCAACAAGTTTTGGATCTATATACCTTCTACATAACTGATGTTCTTCCAATTTTTTTACCATAGGAAATCTGCAAAAATGGCAGGAGATTATTAGGGGTTTATTTAATTTCCAATGATCAAGCTACAGACAAAATCTAAGTCTTAGAAATAGATTTTGTCATCAATGTTTAAAAACTGTTAAATTTACTTTTAGTATTTGGTCCTGGGTCAGATTCTTATCACTAATAAGAATAATGCTGATGAGGAAGGTCAAATATCTGCTAATGACTAATATCTGCTGTTACCATAGTTGATGCTGTGCTCCAGGTTCCATCATTGGCTTTGGACATCTGTGGCTTTGGACATCTGTGTTAAACCTGTAATGATCTTAGAAATTTTGCTGATAAGCTGTATACAGTACCTTATCTATAATGACACACTCCGCTGTCACCCAGCTGAGGGTCGGTTGCCCTATGCTCCTTTTTTAGGCGTTTTGGGCTTATGATACACTACTGCTGTTTATAGGTTAAGACTTTAAGCACTTTTGTTTGTTGTTCTGGATAAACCCTGTAAATAGAACTTATATGTTTAAGACATTTTTGTATTTTAAACAGTTAACTGACTGTTTCAAGCCTTAACTTGTTTGTACTTTGTTTAAACCTGTTCTGTTGTATAAATGATTGGACAAGTTCCTGTAAATATGCAATTATTAATAATAAAATGTATATGGTTTAAATTTGACATAAGACGAAATTTCTGTTAAACGTTTTAACTGTGTAACATTAAATTGTACTGAATTATAACAATATTGATCGTACCCTGTGTGTGCTTGTGATTGTGCTTAAAGACACAGAGACAGTTTATTAATGTAATTTATTTTTCAACTATATTTATTCACTCATTATGATTCATTCTGAGTTGTAAAGGATAAAGTGTAACCCTAACATATTAAGGTAATAAGAGAATACTGTAAGGCTATGGGAATATTTTCAGGCCAAAAGTATATTTACAGGCCACAAGATAATATATTGACACCACAAGATTATATATTCAGCATATTAAACGATACCAAAGCAGTATATTAAATTCACAAATACATATATTATGGGGACACAGATGTACATCAAAACCATGAGATAATATTAACAACATGGTATTAAACATTACATAAACAAGACAGCTAGAATATTTTAAAATCCCCTACTGCAAACCGGCCTGTATCATCAGACCCCGCCCCTCAGCACTCTCCAATAAAATATGTTTCCACGGTCATGAAATAATATGTTGATTTAATAAAGTAGGATGAGTGTTGGACTGATACCTGAAAGACTGAGATTCGATTCCAAGTTAGCACCACCAAGTTACCAAGTTAGCACCACCAAGTTACCACTGTTGGTTGCTCTGGATAATGGCGTCTGCTAAATGGCACAAATTGTAATTGTTGAAAATAAAATACACAAGTCACAAGATAAAACACCATGAGATTGTAGAAACAAGGCCTCACGCTAAAGCCTTATTTAATATATTAAGACCCTGAGATAGAATATTATGTGTCACGAAATAGTGGAAGCATCGTATTTATCTGTAGTTTTCAGGTTCCTTGGTTTTAACCAATGATTAGCCCTGGTGACAATCATTGACCATGACACAATGCCAGTGAGTCCAGGATGTCATCATTATTATGCGTAGGTTTCTGTGGTCACAGCAGTCTAATTCTTTTAGTACCCATGACTCGTTCCTTTGCTGCAAAACTTTAACTTTAACGTTTAACTCTGTAACTTTGTACTTCATTGGAACTGTATATTTTCCCCAGAATTGACCTTTACACTTGTTGTTCAGAAAAGGTTTTTTTCACAACTTTGTAGGAGTAGGTAAGGATACACTTATACTTAATTACTGTAGTTATTTCTGGTAATGCTTTATTCTGATTAGGTGTTGCAGTGCATCTGAAGTCTATACTAAAAACCCTGGGTGCAAAGTAAGAATACGTTCAAAACACACCACTAGTCCATTGCAGAACTTTGGTCTTTACACATATTCAGAGCACATTTTTTAATTTATTAATTTAATTAAGCAGTTGAGGGTTAGAGGCCTCGCTCAGGGTCCCAATGCTGGCAGCTTGGTAATACTGAGAATTGAACCCATGACCTTCTAAATATTTAGAACTCCACTAAAAAGTTAAGTACTAAACATAGAATTGAACAAATACATGCAAATATTTAAATAGTTTACGCTCCAATGTGCTATGTGCTATACTAGGGTTAGGCTTAAAAAAACAATCAAAAAGAAAAAAATATATATAATAAAAAGTACCATCAATATATATACCAAGAAACAATATATTTTTCCTAAAGATAAACTATTAAAGTGCAGTTATTAAATATGAGGCTACAAGTTCATATTTTAAGGCCATAAGATAGTATATTATTTTGGTTATACGGTAAATAATTAAATCTTTTGGAGGCAAAGGATAAAAATATAAAGTCCATAAGGTAATATATTGAGACAACAAGATAATATAATAGACCATTAAGCTAACATGAGCAAAACACTTTCTGATTCTCTGGAAAATTAGGAAACTGGAGCTGTCATTTTTTACTAAAATAGAATATTAGCAAAATTGGGTCCTGCGGGTCGATAATCAGACCAAAATTTATTTACTGTTTTTAAGTGATGAAAAAAAAACCCTATTTCAGTTTATCAATATAAGCGTCCGCGAAACAAAGTAGCATCACGATGCATCGTTCCAACATAGATTTAATATTATCCTATCCACTGTGTTTCCATCTCAGGTCACTGTTTTTACTCTGTCACAAATAATTTCTTACAAAATACTGTTACAAAACTCTGCTTGTTTTCCAATTATCCCTCCAGTACCTGCTGCTGATTAACCTGAGCAGGTGTGTTCATTCAATGAAAAGCCAGAAGATACCATCTCAAAAGCTTTTCTTCAGCTTCTGGATAGATGAAATGGTTGGACAAAGAAACTTAAGGAACATGGACTGCCCACTCCTGCATTTTTCCAATGTTGTTGCTGCTGTTTTTTTTATTACCCAGAAGCGACACCCCATCATTGCGGCCCACTTTGAGCTGGAGATATATTGAAGAAGCCTAATGGTGTCCTTTGTAATCACCTCCTGTGATGTGTGTTTACTGTAATGTGATACATGTAATGAGTCAATTCCTTCCTGACACACACACTGCTTCTTAATTCAGGTAGTTGCGGGGCCTTTAAGCATTTACTGTATAGCAAGTCATTTTAAATGTCAACTTCACAGACACTTCCCTATAAATGCAAAAAACAAAGGTTACAATTGTGTGAAGCAAAAAAAAGACAATACAGAAAGTCTGACTTGTTGTCAGTTTATTAGCAAATTATAAACTGGAACTTACCTGCAAGTGAATAGTTTGTCATCTAAAGTTCTCAGTGGTGATATTTATGAGATAGGATGGAATATATTGTATATTTATGAGTCATTAGACCCATTCCTGAAGGGTTATTCCTCCAGCCTGACTCAATACACCAGCCTGTAAGTTTCAAGTTTACCTAGCAAGATCCTGACTAGTTATTTCAGGTGTGTTTAATTGGTGTTAGAGCTAAACTAAGCAGGACTAAATTCGGTGACCCCTGATCTAAATAGACATGAATGCATAACTGGTCAAAGCAATAGCAGTACTAAAGGCCACATCTGGCGAGATCATTTTAGATATCCTTTTGGCCTGAAGCATTAACACACAAACAACAAATCCCTTAATGCAGAGCAACATAAATGTTTGGTAGCACATTTATGTTGCTCTGCATAAATGGATTTGTGAACAAAATATTCCACAGGAGTTGCCTCACTGATCAACCTTTGTGAGACTCCTAACAACACATTACAACATGCTAACACATCCTAACAACACATTGTGAGACTCCTAACAACACAGAAGCTAAACCCCACACATAAACAAACTTGTTGCCAAGGAAAGATGCCCAGCATCCAGTTCTGGCAAATTGCAGTGTTTTGATTCGAAATGTTTTATTTATATTTTCAGGGGTTTTTAGCAGCATGTTAATAAATTTCGATGTTGTATAAATTTAACAGTAATTTAAGTTATTTTAAGTTTATTTTGAAATAATATTGTGTCCTGGTGGATTCATATTTATGTTCGAAAAGGAAATAAAATGTGACAAGCATGAGGTATATTAAGTCATCACAAGTGACCGTATTAGTTTTGTTCTCTAATTTTTTCCATGATGTACTACAGTGTGTATGTGTGTCTTTGGTATGCCTTCTGGTTTCAATTACTAAAATTCTTTCGGTTTTGGTGGCTTTGTGGGTGAAACTATAAACTTTCTATAATTAGCCATGGCATCAAAAAAGTCATTGTTGTTAATTATAAATAGAGAAAAGGTCCTAAAGCCTTGCACTTACTTGCACCATCCTACGATTAGCTCAATTGGACATTTACAATTATACAGTTCCCAAAATTGCACCTGAACATACCACAACTAGGCTTTGTACTGATGCCCACAATGTAATCACTTATTGATTTTTTAAAAAGATTTATATATGTATAAGTTACATTTATTTGTTCAGCTCGGCAGTTAGAAACAGTTGGGCTGTTGTGGCTCAAATGATTAAGGTGCTATGTTTGCTGATTAAAAACCAGGAAGAAATAGGTTTAAAACCAGGAAGAACTAGGCTGCCAGTCTGCCACTGTGCAGTCTGCCAGGTTCCTTAAGAACTTACAAGACCCTGACCCTTCCTGCTCCTGTCCTGCACTGTATCATAACCGACCCTGCGCTTTGACCCCAAGTTACTGTGAACCAGGGGCGAGGGAAGCTGACATTGGAACCAGAGGATATGAGTATTCTATAAAATATGCTGTAGAACTTAATATTGTATGTAATGTGTAGAGGCTCTGGTGATTTAAGGAACAAAAATAACGACAGATTGATTGATTGATTCATTCATTCGTTTATTCGTTATATCATCATCCTGAGATCATCCACACAGTGACACAAGGTGGTGGAAACATCATGCTAATCATAACCCTTAACCTTTTGGTTCCAAGATAATGACCTTTTTATTTAGTTGTTGACATTTGAGAGAAAGGTTTCTTCATGAGTCATATTTTTATTATATTTTTTCTATTTCTAATGCTGGATAAATGGTAATTTTGTGAAAAGTATAATCCTACATCACTCTGGAGTTTTTCCTGTAACAGAGGCTTTTTATATTGACATTTGGGTCGCTTACAGTGATTTGTCACTGTAAACGATGTTCAGTGCGAGCAGTGGTAATACATACCCAATCTTTCTAATACATTATTTACATATATTTAGAAGTATATTAAATACTTTCATTGAAGTATTACTTTTTTTGGCTAGAGTCATACTGTTTGAACCAAATTATGTCTATTTTGGTTCCAGGTTGAAACAGAATGTGAGAAAGTTTAGAGGGAGTGAATAGTTATGTGATGTGATTTATTTAGTCACTACTATAAATTATATAAATAAATGTAATTAAAATAGGCCTTTACAATTACATTAAATTACAGTAAAATTATTTTCTCACTATATCTCAGGAAGTGAAGGTCAGAATCCAGGATCAGCTTTGGTATGGTTTTTCTGTGCTAGAAGTGAGGGCCTTGCTTAAGAACCCTAACCCTATTAATATTTAACTCAATTGTTTATGTAACACAGAATAATGCTGTTTCCGGAATAATCAGTCTCCCTATGTAGTGCATTAAGTAAGTACATCATCTATTTCAGGTCTATTTTAGAGTTTATCTGTAATGTATAGAACAGTAGAAAATAAGTGATAAACATAATATAATTAATAACAAATTTATGGCCAAGATTAACTATGACACATTTACTGCATCTCTGCCTGTGTGAATAGAGGGCAGCCTGCTCAGTTTCTGTTTCCTTTTACGCATCGAACAGCTGAAATGCTAACATCAATACATTACTGCCACCTGTTGCCCTGGAGTGAAATAGTGAATTGGTCTATTATCAATCCATTTTCATGCCAATAAATTAGCAATTTTTAGTTTGTCATGCTTAGATGTCCTCACAACCACACCAATTATGTTGTTTTATATTGTTAAAGCAAAGTAAATACTTTATTATGTTGGATAAGGAAAGAAGAATGAATAGGCAAAATAGTAAATAAACAAACTTGAAAATGCAAGGCATTTTAAACAAATAACTTAAAATCAGTCTTTCTAAACCTTGTACACTATTTCAATCATTCATTCTGCTCTGGAGACACTAATAGAAATAAATTTGGGTGTAAAGACAGAAACATATTTATTGTTAGCATCATTCTCTTACTCTCAGTCATACGAGTAATCGTTTTTAATTATTTGTTTTACATATTTTTATTATGGGATGCTCACATCAAACTATGCATGGTTTCTTTTAGAATACAAGTGCAAAAAATTAAACAAGACACTTAACACAATAAACCGCGCTATTAATGATACTATAGGGCGATTTGTTGCATACTGTTTTAACTAAACTTTAGGGTTGGACCTCAAGTAGGTACTACAAAGTCAATATTTAAATAAGTAAGAATAAAAAAGGGTCAGATTTAGCAGTGTACCATATTTCCATATAATTATAGTTTGCCATATAATTATTGTTATCAATATTTTTTTTTATAATTAAGTCAATCTTATCCCCGTCATTTACCGTTGTCATGGTTTTTCTCTTACTCCTATCTGGCTGTAAGACAAATAAGTCCACTTTATGTTTAAATTAGCAAACGTACGAGTAAATGTTGTACCAGTTACAAGCAGTAACAGTTAAAATAGCAAAGGGAAAGAATAGAAAGGGGTCCCCTTTAAGGGATGCAGTTCAAATGGTCTGCTGTTAAATTGTGCGGCCCCAGACAACTACCTGCCTTGCCTGCAATATTGCTATGCCTCTGGTGACGAGGCTCAGCCCTGTACAGCCCCTGCCCAATTTAACTTCTGTATATATGTAAAAAAAAATGTGTAAAAAAATTAGTCATGCCACGCAAAGTCACAGTGCTGTGCAATGTATAATGTGCACATATAATGTATGTATATGGTGGCATTATAAACTTGCAATCTGGTTTTAAATATGAAGATCTGGATAGAATGTTAGATAGAAAATGATGTAAAAACAGTCAAGCAGAAAGGGAACACAGTGCACCGATTAGAAAAAGGAGTGGGTGGAGCAAAATGGCTGTGGCTGCACCTGTAATGGAATTTAAGATGAATTTCTGAATTAAAAACTGATTTACAGTCACAACTAGCAGTTAGAAGTATGAAGCCTGGGTTTATATATAGGCTTTAGTCTGTACATGTTTCATGCAACAGCTGAAATTCTAGTGAACCTGACAAGATACTGCAAGTTCAGACCATTTTGGAGTTTGGAAATAAGTAAGTCAAGCTCCATTTGCTTTCACAGAACAGAGATATTAATCCCTTTCACTGCTTATATCAGTTTGGTGAAGCAATTTAAGGCGAAATATATGACCCTTAGAACAGGAGACAACAAAAAACAACACAGCCAAGACCTTCGAATAGTAATTTAAATTTCCCAAATCTCATCTTATATACAGGAATCTTATATTTCCTGTAGTTTGGAGGCTTAACTAACCCAAAGATGACAACATAAGGTACATAAAAAACTATATATATATATATTCATTATTTAAAAAGTTTTAGATGTCCATGACAACAAGTTTTATACTGTTTGGTCATCATGACCATGTACAGCACGGAAAACAAGCGTGATTCATGTATTCTGAAGAATATAAAAACAACAACATGAAATCAGACTGGTGTATCATGATGTAGGGGTGTTTTGCTTTAAAACGAGATTGGTGTACTTTAAAAAGTAGATAACATCATTAGACTTTTAAAAAAATTGTATCTAAAATACCAACAGCTTCCAGGGCAATGAACCCAAGCCAAAAAAAATGGGTGAGGCCATCAAAATGTTCTGACTTAAATCCCAGAGAACATAAAGTAACACCTTTAGATATTAGCTAGAAAGTTCAAGCTTGGGTCTTCCCAGACATTAAACTTAGAAAAAAATGCTAGCAAAATGGCTTTAATACATCGAGGTGAAAATACTGACTGTTATAATGTCCTGATGTGAACATTCATTCATTCATTTTCTATACCCGCTTATTCCCTAATTCAGGGTCACAGGGATCTGCTGGAGCCCATCCCAGCCGCCTCTGCAAGGGCGAAGGGCAGGAGGGGTACACCCTGGACAGGTCGCCAGTCCATCACAGGGCCTGATGTGAACATTTTTGGATAAATGAAAATGTCTGGAGCAAAACATTTCGAAATAATCTGGTATTGAAATATGGAAAGTGCTTCTAAAAAGCTATTCCAAGGGTTTGATTTAATTTTACAGTGAATTTTACAATGAATTAATTTAAAGAATGAATGTTAAGTTCCATAGCTTAATGAACAAGAGCTTCAGGCTGTATATAAAAAAAAGGTTTAAACACCCTTAGAAATAAAGATGCTTATTTAAGTGTACTTTTATAATATTTATTTTAAACTGAAAAATATGTTTTCTTATAGTTTACTTGGGAAATTATAAATTTATACTTAAGTAAAAACTTGAAATACTGACATAAGTTTAAGTGTAATTTGCATACTTTTGTACAGTTAAAAGTCACTACAAAATAGAACATATTGAATAGTTTTCACCCAAAATTTCTAAATCAACTAGAAAATCAACAGTAAAACATAACTAATAAACTATATATATATATATATTTTTCAGTGCTGCTGTGGGATTGTTTACCCTTTTTTTTTATGATCTAGAGTACATGTGTTAAACTATTAAATAATGAGACTCGAAACACTTTTTGTACTGGAGCCTCTGCCAAATAATGTAAATGGGGCAGTAAATGGTTTAAAGTTTGGGATTGGTAATTGGTGGATTAGGGTTTAGGTCTCAGTATTAGGAATGTAGTCCTAATAGTAGTAGTAGGAATGTCATGAACCCTCTTTGCTTTAAGTTTTGACTACAAGTTCCTGTAAAAAGACGAAATTTCATTTCACTGTGCAAGATCAAAACCCACTCTTATTAAGTGACATTCGAAAAATGTAACTAAAAATGAAATTTTGGAAAATTATTTTAACATAAAATGTAGATTTTTTAAAACATTTTTATTATAATATAATTAAACAATTAAACAAAAAAGAAAGAAAGTAAGAAAAAAAATATAGAAAATATAAATTACATTTTTGTTTATAAATTTAAAATGTATCTAAATTTTCCAATGTATTTTTATGAGCTGTGTCCATGTTTTTTTTAATGTGGTTATGAGTGTTACATGACTGTTCTGCATTAGATTGATACACTCATTGTGTCCTGAGGTAAATTAGTTCCATATGAAATATATTCGCAGAAAATAAAATATGTAAGTAAATATGTAAATACATTTTACCATATATATATAATGGAAAATATTTATTGGAAAATATTTTTTTTCCAGTATACATATATATATATATATATATATATATATTTTTTTTTTTTTTTTTTTTTCAAAAAAGTGCCTTCAAGCTACATTTTACAAAACAGATGAATAAATAAATGAAAAAGATAAAATCAGACATGTTATTTATTTTAATAAAGTAAAAACAATATAAGTTGAACCTTGAGTATGAAAATGTAAAATGGCAAAAAAGAGTCAAACAAGTTCAGTGCATTAGTAAATCTTGGCAAATCATTTAATCACTATTTTATGAGCCATTTTATGACTATGTAAATAATGGAATGAACCACTACTTCCTGTAAATTGCAGCCGTGGGCTGAGTTTTTATCCGCAAAACGTCAGCGAGCGTTTGGCCGCTTTTCTCAAAGAACTCCAATCCTGTGATCCATTCAATGTCTCTGACGCGTGACTGGTGAAACCAGAGCAGGTCCTCCACCCACTTTGACTCATCCTGATTACTCTGCACATAAATCAGGCTCTGGTTAATTTGACAATAATCATGTTAAAGTTACCGTATTATGTAACTATTATTTACAAATATTTGGAATTATATTTAAGCAATTAGGAATAAAAGGAGTTGGCTATTATGTATTTCAGTTCAGCTGTCTATTACAGAAGTCATCCGTCTTTCATAATTAGTAATAATTTATACAAGTTTGTGGAAAAGTATAATTTGTGTAGCTCTTTTCAGATATCTGATATCAAAATTTTTAACATTTTTAGGCATTTAAGCTTTTTCAGGTTTTTAAAAATATTATTTAACTTGTTATTATTGTTATTATATTATTTAAGTGCATAAAGTACTCATCCTGCACTCCAATACACCCATACACCCATTCACACACTCTTTTACAAGAAGAAAAATTAGAACACAGATAAGAAGCCCAAGAGAAACATCTTTAAAACTATTGTGTTTGCAGTAGGAATACCTACTGTAATTTGAGTTGAGGGTTTGACTCCTGTAGAGTGTTCCTCCCTCTTAATGCTTAGATTTTATTACTTCAATCCTTTTGTAAAAAAAGACCTGGAAAGTCTGCTCACCTACTGCTTATAAAAATCAGTGTTTGTTAGATTTGTATTCAGGACGTTGTTTTGTTGTAGACTGATGCATACATGTGCAATAAAAGAATCCTAATAAAGATACATCCAAGTCTGGTTGCCTTGAAATATATTTGAAGGGCCGATTCAGAATAAGCTCTCGCTCTAGTTCCCACTAAAGACCAGCATGGATCTTAGAGCTAGTTTATACCACATCAGTATAGAACTGATCTTTATCCCAGCTGATTTGACGCCATGCCAGGATCCTGCAATCCGCATTGAATTTTCACAGATCTTGCAGAGATCAACTGTCACCACCCCACTCTGAAGGGGGTGCAGCAGGCTTTTGGTAGCTGCCTGCATCAGATTTAAAACACTGATATTTTCCTACAAAGCTATTGTGGAATGAACTTCCCATCAATGTCAGACTAGCTGTCCTCTTGACTTAATAAACCTGGCACTTGACCTGATATTGAAAGAAAAATTAAGTGTTTTTTTTCTTAAAAGTTTGTTGCTTTTTATTTATGCTGCTCTATTTAAACGTTTTTGTTGGTAGTTACACTTTGTTTGCTGACCTAGCGTACCACTATTGAGCTGTTCAATCATGAAGCTCAAAGCATTTGTGTAAGTTGCTTTAGATAAGAGTGTCTGCTAAACGACATAAATGTAAATAGAAGCACTGGCCCAGGATTAATTTTCAGTTGAAAAGCGTAGCCCGATTCCCGTTTGGGTCCTGGCACCGGCCCTAGTGGAAAAGCGGTTTCAGACACCATAGATGATAGAACTGGTGTGGATTTTTTGCATGTAAGTCATTGCATTCTGGAGCTATTGGGTGTTACTTACCTCAAAACTGCAAATAATTTACACACACATACACAAAAGGTGCCTCAGTGTGAATATTCTGTAGGTGTATACCAGTACTATGGAATCATTTCACACACATATTTACTAACCCCTAAAGCATTAAGGTGAAGTTAATGACAGTAGTTCTTGTTAAAACTTGCCAGCGTGCGGATGAGCTCATTGTGTTTTTGTATGTGGACCTGTGTGTGTATGTGTCTGTCTGACTGCATGTCTTTCCGTATATGGACCTGTCTGTGTGTATGTGTCTGTCTGACTGCATGTCTTTCTGTATGTGGACCTGTCTGTGCGTATGTGTCTGTCTGACTGCATGTGTTTCTGTATGTGGACCTGTCTGTGTGTATGTGTCTGTCTGACTGCATGTGTTTCTGTATGTGGACCTGTCTGTGTGTATGTGTCTGTCTGACTGCATGTGTTTCTGTATGTGGACCTGACTGCGTGAATGTGTCTGTCTGACTGCATGTCTTTCTGTGTTTGCTTATCTGTATGTGGCACTGTCTGTGTGTATGTGTCTGTCTGCATGTTACTCTGTGTGTGTATTTCTGTCTATATGTCTTTTTTTTGTATCTTTGAGTGTCCTTCTGGTCTGTGTGCGCATCTGTCTGTATACAGTATGTGTGTGTGTGTGTGTCAGTGTGAGTGCCTCTGTCTGTCTGTATCCATCAGTGTGTGTCTGTTAAAACAGGAAGAAAAATGACATCATGTTAACAATAGTGATGTCATTTTTAGATAAAAAAACACTCATATAACTCATAACTGCAACATTCACTATAAATTTCCTGTGTGTGTGTGTGTTTGTGTCTTTACCATGCAGCTTTCAGAGGTGTCAGGTCGGTGTGGCAGCAGAAATGACACTGTGTGTAATTCTCCCTTACACTCGCTCACTGGCTGATTTGAATCTGAGCAGCTCGTTAAGACAGCAAAGTAATGAGTGGGGATTGGGATACGAGTGCCTGTAACAAACCTACACACACACACACACACACACACACACACACACACACATATACTTAGAGAACAATAAAGAGGTACCAAATTCTAAAGTAAATAAGTAAATAATAAAGTAAGTATTTAGAGTAGTGCTACTTTATAAAAATATATTTTTTTAATTTTAAGGTTTCATTTTTCTTCCTTTCGACGTTGTGCTTTCGCTAAAGATTTAGGTGTGGACAGTTTTTTTTTTTTCCCTTTTTCGTATTTTTTTATATATATCAGACTTTTTTTTATACTGGAAACTCTGCACTGATAGATCTAAAGCTAGTTGGCTTAGCAATTTTGACCATCTGATTTACTTGAAAATCTGAAGAAAAATCCTCAGAGGATTTAGGATAAAGAGATGGACTGAGATAGAAGGAAGTTTTGTATAACAGGAGATACAAGTGGTGCCCAAACTCTCATTATAAGCATTTGAGATTAACAAAATGGAGAAGCTGACAGGGCTAGTCAGAGTATTGGGAATGCAGTGCCATGTCCTTTATGGAAACATAGTTTAAACCAGGACATACAAGATCAAAACATCTCCGGTTAGGGATTTCAGACTGTTTGGGTCCAACTTGAAATCCAGCTGGGATTTCAGCGAGAGTGGAAGAGAAAAGGATGCAGGCTTGCTGAGCTAGTTAAAAATAGTATGTAAGCTGGCCAACCAGAGAGGTGAGAATTTGTATTTCTTGTATGCAAACAAGGAATATTGAATGCATAAAGCTTGACACACACACACCCCCCCATAAGTCTTTGGTTCTTTTAATAGTGATAATTTTGCCTCACATTTAACAAAAACCCACCAATTCACTATCTCAGTTAATTACTCCTAAATTAGAGTACTTCATAAAACCAATAAAAACATTTTTAGTGAATTGTTGGCCTTTTGGAAAGTATATTCATTTACTGTATATGTACTCGATACTTAGTAGGGAATACTTAGTAGTCCTTTTGCTTTAATTACTGCCTCAATTCAGTATGGAATGGAGGTGATCAGTCTGTGGCACTGCTGAGGTGGTATGGAAGTCCAGGTTTCTTTGACAGTGGCCTTCAGGTCATCTGCATTTTTGGGTCTCTTGTTTCTCATTTTTCTCTTGACAATAGATTCTCCATAGGGTTCAGGTCTGGTTCAGGCTGGCCAGTCAAGCACACCAACACCATGGTCGTTTAACCAACTTTTGGTGTTTTTGGCAGTGTGGGCAGGTGACAAATCCTGCTGGAAAATGAAATCAGCCTCTTTAAAAATGGTCAGCAGAAGAAAGCATGAAATGCTCTAAAATTTCTTGGTAAACAGGTGCAGGGTCTTTGGTTTGCAAAAAACACAGTGGACCAACACCAGCAGATGACATTGCACCCCAATTTATCACAGACTGTGGAAACATAATACTAAACTTTAAGCAACTAGGGCTTTGAGCTTCTCCAACCTTTCCCCAGACTATAGGACCTTGGTTTCCAAATAAAATACAAACTTGGCTCTCATCTGAAAAGAGAACTTTGAAACACTGGGCAACACTGGGATCGCTGTGGCTAGTTGGGGAAGATGTCATGGTAGGAAGACGAGTGTCCGTGCCACTGCTCGTCCAATTTCATTGGCCATTTTAAATTAGATCAAAGGTATTCGGGCTCCCAGAACGTGACCCCTAGTGTCGCCACTCGATACAACGTCAGAGAGACAGAAAGGGAATGCAACTTTCTCCTTGCTGTTTATCAATTTAGGCATGTGGTGGGTTTTAGTCACTCACCATTAACTGTTTCAATTGAGCAAGATTAGTGATGTGGGAAGTGCGGATAAGCACCACAAAAGGCTGTTAAACACATTTAATGAATAAGCTTACAATTCCAAAGGAACGGGGTCTGAGAATGCAAATCCAAGCTGTAGCGGGGCAATGGTAGCTCAGTGGTTGGGGTCTTTGACTGCTGATTAAAAGATCACAGGGGGGAAGTGGTGGCTCATGGTTAATGTGTTGGACTGACAACCTGAAGATTGTGGGTTTGATTCCCACACCCTTTAAGTCACCACTGCTGGACCCCTGAGCAAGGCCCTTAACCCCTAATTGCTTAGTTGTATAAATTAGATAAATGTAAGTCGCTCTCGATAAGGGCGTCTGCCAAATGCTGTAAATGTAAATCACAGGTTCAATTCCCAAGACTACCATACTGTCACTGCTGGGCCCCTGTGCAAGGCCTCGACCCCTCAACTGCTTAGTTGTATGAATAAGATTGTAAATCTCTCTGGACAAAAATCTAAATGTGAGCTGCAAGTGTGTGTCAGAGCGTGACTAATGTCTGTTCCAAAACTTGCTGGATTTATCATTGGGGCTTAAAAAAAACCCTCATATTTTGCAACATTGATAAAAAACCAAGATAGTGCTTATCACTACCCTAAGATAAGTTAGTTCACACACAGTTTGTATAAATTGTTTGACATCGTGGGTCAGATATGGTGGTTGGTGGATTAGTAAGCAAATGTGTTTATTCAGGATGTGTTCCTGTGCATAGTGTTCCCATTGCTGACCTCGCATTCATCACAACCCTGAACAAGTGCCTACTGACAATAAAAGTATAAATAGATATATATTGATGTGAGGATAAGATGTGAGTTGAAATGATTTTAACAGTAATAATCTTACTTTTTGGCATACAACAATAAGGCAATGATCAATGAAATAAAAATGGGTCAAAATATGACAGTTAATATAACAACTCTTTAAAGCACATCAAAATTTTTATAAAAGATTATCATGACAACCTGTTTAAACAATTCAAATCAGAAATGAAACTTTTAGACTTCATTCGCAAAGTTTTAACTCTTTCAACCAAGACAACAAACTGGATTAAAACATTTTGATTCATCATATACTGTATGTTAAAGAATTACTGATTTAGAAAAAAAAAACACACAGTATACAAAATCTTAACCCACAAAACCTTATTACATTTCACTTTGTTTACTTCTCCAGTTTAAATTATATAGTCTGAGTCCTCCGAGGGGACTGGGTCTCCCGCTAAACAGTGAATGCATTCTGGGTAAACTTTCTGATCTAAGAAAAGGATGTCAAGAAAAGACAGTTCTTTCTGAATTAGTTTGTAGTTATTTTTTGTTATTATAGTTTATTACATCTTAGTAATTTTTATTGTATTTTATAAAATTTGTTAAATTACTGTTCATTCAAATTTTTTAGATTTTTTTTAACTCAAATTTTCTTTAATTATTTTAATAATTATATATTTATATAATATTATTTTTTGATAGTAATATTATTATCCTTTTATGAAATTCTACTGCACCTCGTACTTTGAATAGTTGTATATGTGACTAAATTTGAACTTGAAGTAGTAATTACTGAATATGTGTGAGTAAATAAAAACATACTGATTGATCTGGTCTGCAGTGTCAAAATGGCCATCAAAGTTATAATCAAACGCAGGTCCTGTAACCACGTTTATGCCGTTATACTGTAAGGAATACTTCAGAAGCAAAATGTTATGGAAATACTGCCACATTTCTGTAAAACACACACACACACACACCTTATCAGTAAAAAAGGAGGGTCATTTGTGAGGAATGCTGTAGGTGTGAACTCACTCCTAAATGCTGGGTACATGGGAACCACGTTACTCAAAGTCAGACCATCGTATTGCTCTTCTACTGTGCTGTTAAGATCTGCACCACACACACACACACACACACACACACACACACACACACACAAATATATTTTTCTTTTAGTTTAATCCTGTGTATGAAATTATTCTTAAAAAACTAATAATTAATATTTATTTTTTTTAGAAACCGATTCTGATTATTTACATTTATTTATTGTTTATATAAAAAAATTGTCAGGTCATAAATGCCATAAATGTCTTACTGTGATTGCAGTGCTCTGTGCTCTTAAATAAGAGCTTAAATCAGGTAAACAAACAGGTACCATATATATATATATATATATATATATATATATATATATATATTATTTTAAATTCTCAGTCCTATTATCAGCTATGACATATTGTCAGTATATTGTTTGGCAATACAGGAAATTAACATTTACTTACATTTCCTGTTAGATTTCCAGACAGAATGTTAATTAGCCTTTGGATTAAATTGCACTAAATTACCTTCATGGTTCTGGTTTCTTTATTGTAAGTAAAGAAAAAAAAGACATATCATATAATAATCATAATGCACCCAAAAACTATGACTGGTAATGTAATTTAGATAGGTGTGTGGCAACAGTGTTTGCATGTGTGTGTGTGTGTGCAGATGCAGTACATACTGGGTGGATAGAGGAAAGCGTATGTAATGTTGGTGCTGTTGTTGTAGTTGTTACATGTGGGACTCTGGTCAGCTTGGAGTCTCACATCAGCTCTCAAACAGTCTGGTATCAGTGCAGGCAAGGAGCCAGAACCACCTCCACTCTGGGGGCAACAAACAGACAAACATATTTAAACCTCACTACATTTACAACACTATGCCAAATAAGCTTAATCTAACGTTTAAATTCAGGGTCGGCACGGCAGTGGTGCTACTTCACCAGTTCGATCTTGGGAACCATCTGAGTAGATTTTTTTATATTTTCTTGGTGGTTTTACAGGAATGTTTCTTGCAAAGTCTTTGAAATCTGTTGATAGGAGGACTGGCAAGGGTAAATTTCCATTAGTGTGTGAGCGTGTGTGTCATTTAGAGCTAAATGTTTCCAGTTATAAATGCTCAACCTGAATGTTTACTGACGAAATTTTTTTTTTCTAAGCTATTAGTATATTTCCAGTGCATTGATAGATTTTTGGCATGTTCATTATACTGTACCACCAAAACAACAGATACACCTTCTAATAATAATCTAATAATCTAATAATTAATATCTTATTAATACAACCCTGAAAAAAACCTTAGGAAAAATAAAGACCTTAAAATGAACAATCCACTTTTTAACTTTAATATTTTATACTCTATTTACTCCTTAGTTAAATTTAAGAGTAGGTGTTGCATAAGCATTAAATATATTTTAAAAAAAAAGAGAAAAGAAATGAAATTTGTGACGAGCCTTAAACATTTCAGCTACCACTGCCAGCAATGTTCAATAAAAAGTAACCAAATAAAAGAAACAAAGAAACTTAGAATCTATAAAGAAAGGTAATTATGACAACTTGCAAAATACTCAACATCTACTGGCAGAAATTTCCAAACTGCATTCTAGAATCTAGTTATAAAGTGCATCAATGTCTCAATGACAGTAAGTTTCCCAGATCCTGTGGCTGCAGCACAAAACCCAAACCATGCTGAAAGTTGGGATAAGATGCTATGACTGGTTTTCAAAAACAAGCATCTGTACATGATGACCAATAATCACCACCTGGATCTTGTTTGTCTATATGACAAATTTCCAGGTGTTTTTTCCTGGATTGGTAATGCTCCAGATGCGGTGATGTGTTGGCACCGCTTTGGCACTTACATATGAAAAGACATGTCAAAAATAATGGTTAGATCAGTGAGGTGTTTAACTCATTTGAGGTAATTTACTTAAAAATGTTGGGAATCCCCAATCTACATGCAGCAGTAACTCAAAATAACATCACAACACTCAACTACAAACATCTACTCTTACACATCTAGCTATATTATACTGTTTTCCTACTTTGTACATTTAACGTCCTTTTTAAATTTGTTTTGGACTTTCACTTCCTTTTCTGTCCTGCAGCTTTACTTTTTCTTAGATGTTCCAAGATAGTGGTGCGGCAGTAGCCACTCTGGCTTCAAAATGGTGCTTTTTATGTTTTTAGCCCAATATCTAAAGTCATATGGACATCAGAGACGTTGGTGTTCATGCATACAACCGACAGGCATTGTTGCAGTACAAAAATTATACGACATCTAATGTTCATGATAATAAGCTGTATAAATTTTGTGGCCTTCAGCCCTTGAGTCCAGTGGCCAGAAGAGGGGATGTTGGAAGCAGTGTGTAAGGAATCAGAAGTATTGAAAGTGGACAGGTGTCTATGCTAGGCTAAAAACAAATCCAAGCTGGCCGGCTTTCCCGTTTATTCTATTGGACAACTTTTGCTCTCATCTCAAAAGGCAAAGTGCGCATACGCCAG
The DNA here is from genome assembly GCA_005784505.1 of Bagarius yarrelli. Lineage (NCBI taxonomy): Eukaryota > Metazoa > Chordata > Actinopteri > Siluriformes > Sisoridae > Bagarius > Bagarius yarrelli. The sequence continues at coordinate 662,432 of VCAZ01000080.1, forward strand.
GAGAATCCATGGCTACCGATAGGAAAGTGGAGACAGCCGGTGCATGTGGCAGGACATCCAGATGATCACTAACTACAAGACAACTTCACTTGCTTGTGACAGTGACGTCTCACCTCCCAGATTTACTTCTATGTTAATTTCGATGTGTAGCACAACATGGCAGCGAGAAAGACTATTTCTTCTCCTAATGACCAGGTGCTCTGTCTAATCATGGCTGAAGTCTAACAGGAGTAACCCACGAAAGTCTGCTGGACTGGACACCATCCTTGATAGAATGCTCTGGGATTGTGCAGAACAGCTAGCAAGTTTACTGTCATTTTTAACATTTCCCTGACCAGCGCCATTGTTCCCTGTGTGCCTAAAAATCAATACTATCATCTTCAGAAGTTGATGCCTTAATGATTACCGTCCTGTCACACCCACATCCATAGTAATAAAGCTCTTCGAAAGGTTCATCATGAGGCACATTAGGACACTGCCACATTTACTGAATGGTCTACAGGTTGTGTATCATCCAAACCATTTCACATACAAAGCCACTGCCACAACTCTCCATTTGGCCCTTACACATCTGGACAAAAAGGTCACATTTGTTCATAGACTTAAGTACAGCATTCAACACAATCATTGCTTAGCACCTGATCAAGAAGCTGAGCCTGCTGGGTCTAAAAAAAACTCGCTTTGAAACTGGATACCGAACCTTCTTACTGGGAGACCCCAGTCAGTCCAGATGTTTTACAGAGGTCTATTTAAGAGCATCTTGAATAGCTGCATCACTGGCTGGTTTTGGAACTGCACCATTTTAGATCGCAAGACCTTGCAATGGATAGTGAGAACAGCTAAGAAGATAATTGCAGTCTCTCTTTCCTCTATCACAAACATTTACACCACAGCCTGTATCTATAAAACTCAAAGGTCCTACACACCCGTCACAATCACTTTTTACCCTCCTGTCATCCAGAAAAAGGTACATAGCAGTCAGACTTTCACAAACTTTGGGTGTAAGCATAAAAAGACCTGGAGGATCCTTGCCAGACCAGTTTCTCAAGAAATAACACTCTTTCTGGGAAAATCTTTTGTGGCTTTATGAAACCACAAATCAGCCCTTTGCCAAGTATTTTGTAACTTGGCCAATAGGGGTGATGTTAACTTGGATTTTAGTGCTGGTGGCATATTATGAAAAAAACCCCAGTATGGCTTAAAGTAAATTGTAAAAAAGTAAATATTCTCTGTTATAGACCGCATGATGGCTTTAGGATGGTGGGTTGGGTCCTAAAAGTTTGCCACAGAAAATAAGAAAAACAAAAAAAAAAAGCATAATTAAGACACAAAGTGTGTGTCATTGACCATCAGTGATATTTTTTAATCTAAGTTTAACAATAACGAAGCCTGAGAGAACTGAAAATCGCTAAGAGAAATTCTTCAGGCTTTTTGTGGAATGTAGGAACATATACTGAAAAAAAAATGGAAGAAAAACACACAAAGCTGTTTGAAGGTGTCAGGAATTGTTTGTGGAAATGAATTCCAGTACACTATCTGCTAGATGTATTTACACACTGGATTTAAAATGTTATTTATCACTAGGGTAAATTTGAAAGGTTTTTTTTGGTCTATTAGGTTTTCGAGGTTTATTAAATTAATCTTACTGTTTGACAATTTCATGTAGGGTGTCAGTCTGGTCAATTATCCAGACAATTTTACATAAATCTAATTTAAAGAATTTATCGAACAGACTTATCAATTTATAGCAACCCTAATATTACATCATCCATTCAAATGATTCTTCATCATCCAACACATGCAAATACTTAAAATGCATTATTAGGGCTTATTTGTCACATAGACTTTACAGCACAGTGAAACTTTTTCCATACATATCCTATCTTAGAAAGTTGGGGTCAGAGCACATGGTCATCTATGAGACAGCATCCCTAGAGAAGAAAGGGTCAAGGGTCTTGCTTAAGGACCCAACAGTGGCAGACTGGTGGCAGTGGGGATTGAACCCAGATCTTCCTGTCCAAACAATAAATCAGTAACTATTTGAGCCACTCCTTACATTACAAGTCAATAATTTCATTACTCAGATTCCAACATTACAACACATCCAAATATATAGAAAGTATACTAGTATAGGCTTGTGTGTGTTTTTATACCCACCTGTTTCTCCACAGTGAATGAGCTCCAAAGAGGCATGAGCAGGTGTTTACTATAAGCACTGATAAATCCACGCTGCAGCAGTAGACAGTAATCTGACTCGGACTGCAGCACAAGGGGTCTTCCAAAAAGCAGGTGTTTGCTCTCGCTTTGAGACACTGTAAACACACAACCATTAGTGCAACATTTCTCTATGTGAATAATATTATACAAAATAAATGAGTAGCAAAATACACATATTAATGTTAAATGTGCAAAATGAAAGACTGTCTGTTGGTTGATGGTTCCCTCATTGTGTTCAGGTGTTTAAGTTAATGTTCTGTGTATTAGTTAAGTATATATATACACCCTTTTGTTTCTTTGTCCCTTGTGAGGTATTGTTTTCTGTACCATTGTCTGGTAAGTCTGTAGTCAAGTCAAGTTAATTCGTGTCAAGTCAGAATCAAAGTCAAAAGTCTAAGTCAAGTCCAATGTTGTTTTTTGTCACATTGTAATTAATAAACTGCACTTGTGTTCACTCACTACTCACTTCACGTCAGTGGATTGTTACAACCTGGTGTGTTTTTTTAATGTTACAACCTAACCTTGTAATACCATTATGCCAAACATTCTAATAACGTTCAACATTATTTCCTCACTAAACTCCAAAATCTTTCTAAACTGCCATTTTTTCTGGCTCTATCCACAGTTCTAAGATTATGGCCAGCGTCACTATTTTATTTTTATGATTATTAGCTGAGATTGTTAGCAAGATTTCTTTGCAAATATTAGCTAGCTTTATGTCAACGTGAGCACTATTTTTAAGTTATAAAGTCAAATCTGTTGTGATTGAACCGACACTGTTCTAAAGATTTATGAGTTCAAAAACAAAAACGTATATTAAAAAGATTAAAATTTAAACTCGTTCACACATCCTATATTATAATTTTAAGTCTTTAAAATGTACATCTACAACAAAACACACGATAACGATTACCTTCTGTGTCAGACAGGTTGAGCTGAGAGTTTAGATTGACGTCACCCTACAACAAAAAGGTGTGTTACAGAGTGACAGCATAATTTATATATAAACAGCAAAAAATGTCAGTCTTTGGGAATGTAAGTGTGTACCATGGCAGGGCAGGAGCAGCCGAGTTGATCGGTGGGCTCCAGGTGGGTAAGGGGACACTGGCCTGGTACACTCTGCTCCACTGGAGATTGGGGTGTATATGGTGGAGTGCGCAGCAGGTGGTTTAAACTTCCATGACTTCCATTGTTGGGTGCTGGAGTGATTTCTAAAATATCTGTACCAGAAAAGAAGAAAGTGCTTTGAAATAAAAAGCACACTGTACAGTATGGCAGCACTACTAACACCACTAATATCACTTTGCTTTCATTCACCAACTAGTCTTATTATCCCCTAGGAGGCAAGACAGGTCTGCTTTTAGACGTTTCTCTGTTATAGCCCCAAGATGGTGGAATTACCTTCCCATTAATGTTACAGGCTGTCTTCAAGAGACGTTTAAATACCGAACTCTCTCAAATACCAAGCACTTGGCATTCAAAAAGAAATCTATCCTTTTAAAGAATGTATGATGCCCTTTTCAACAGTTTTTGTGGGTTGTTACACTTTGATTTGTGACCTATTGTACCAGTATTTAGCTGTTTAAGGATGTGACTCGAAGCACTTTTTTATGTCGCAATAGATAACAGCATCTGCTAACTAGTGTAAATGTAAATGTAGAACTATCACGTTCAAGATGTTTCAAATCTAAAAATGAATTGGTTATTAGTACATTATTCTATTAAATTATTAAATTAAATCATAAAAAGTAGCTAAATATTCAGTTTATTTGGTCGACCGTCCATGTGTTCCCTCTTTGACACTAATCTAGTGTAATAATAATCCTCGGGAACCTGGAGTTTTGTATTTCTAGTAATGTTATTATTCTGCACTTTAATTCCGCTTGATTAAAATGTTTTGGTTAGATCTCTGGAAAACGTAGACACGCAAACATTAATCCCTAAAAAAAGCATGGGTAGTGGACACTGCAGTTTATACTGTTTCAGTTATTGTAGAGTGAATATAAACAGACTTTTATAGTTAAAAAAAGAACTTTCAGCAAACATCGGTGCTGATAACTGCAGCATGCACAAAGGAAAGCCAGCTGTTTCCACAGCACTAAATGCTGAGAGAAGAGATGGTCCTGTAACATAACATCCTACAATCTTGCTTGATGTTTGTGAGTTTATTGCCTTTTATGTCAGGGAACATAATGGTTTCAGCAGATTATTTATTTAAGTGGAACAACAGACAGTGAGTGGCATGACAATAAGTACTAGGGAAGAAGGTTCCGCTGAAAACTGGTTTGGTGCCATAGCTAGAAGGATGACAGACTGAAAGAGGATTAAATACGGCTTTTAAGAAGAAACAATTCTTAGCTTCGATTACTGAAGACAAAAGACCACCTATGTGAAGTCTGCTAGTTAAATGTAGACCAGACTGAGAGGAGAGTGGAGAATAAATACTCATGAAAAGAAACTAAAGTGGTGGTGCTGGTGGCTTTTTTACAAAGATATAATACTTTAGTCCTTATCTCAACATTTTAAAACACAACATTTTAAGATTAAGATTAAGGTCTTGGCCTGCTAGTTGGAAGATTCCCAGATCCACCAAGTTACCACTTTTGACCCCCTGAGCAAGTCCCTTAACCCTTAATTGCTCAGTTGTATAAAAGAGATGTAAAGTCACTCTGGATTGCTCGTTATACCAGCAATAAATGGATGTACATGAACAAAAAAAAAACTCACCACACATTAGATTATAGAGCTCGATGTTGGAGAAAGGTTCTACCTCAGTCTGGAGGTTAAACTTGGGGCCGTAACTAAGAAACATTGCCTAGAATGGAAGAAGAGAGAAAAAAATTTGGCAAAATATCTTTATAGAAGTAGACTAAAATCATGAGAAGAAATGATATTGTTCGTTATATATGGGGGGATTTTTGGAGCTTAATAGAACCATGAGAACACACACATACAGTACAAACACACCTGCATATTAGGGTCATCGTTGTCATATCCATGATTTCCACCAGAGCAAAAACGGAGAGAACCTGGATATCTGCAGAAAAAAAACAAACCTTACATATACTATATTGTTAAAAATGTTTCATATGAAAGGGGCCAAGCCCAGCTCTGAAAAAAAACAACCCTACAACATCCCTCCTCCGCCAAACTTGTTGGCACAATGCAGTCACACAAATACCGTACTCCCATCAACCGCCAAATGCAGAGTCAACTAGCAGATTGCCAGATGGGAAAGGGTGATTTTTCACTCCAGTGAACGCATCTTCACTGCTCTAGTCTAGTGGTGGCGTGCTTTACACCACTGCATCCGACGCTTTGCATATCACTTGGTGATGTATGGCTTGGATGCAACTGCTCGGCCATGGAAACCCTGTCTGAAGGCCACATAAAGTGTGGCGGTCTATAGCAATTGACTCTGCAGAAAGTTGACTGTGGAATATTAAGTAACGAGAAGATTTCACAACTGGACTAGTTGCACAGGTGACATCCTACCACAGTACCACGCCGGAATTCACCAAGCTTCTGAGAGCGGCCCATTTTTTCAAAAGTTTGTAGAAGCAGTCTGCATGCCTAGGTGCTTGATTTTATACACCTGTGGCCATGAAAGTGATTGGAACACCTGAATTTAATTATTTGGATAGGTAAGTAAATACTTTTGGCAATATAGTGTACATGCAAACACACACCACACAACACAACACAACACACTCACGATATTGTACCTCTCGAACAGCCAGAGTGATTCGACGAGCACGTTGACGTCCTCGATGCGTCTGCTGTGTGCATAATGGAAGCGTTTGGGCAGGTGCTGTTTAAGGTAGGGCTTAATCTTCTGATCGGGTCTCTTACACTACACAACAAACACACTAGGATCACAGATACACTCACGCATTGTTTTACATCAGCAGTGTTTACATTAAAACCTACATGGTAATGAATTGTGGAGATTTGTCTCAATAATGCATTCTAAAAATACTTAGAACAGAAATAATGAATTAGTGAAATGTCTATCTATCCATCCATCCATCCATCCATCCATCCATCTATATATTCATTTTCTGTGAAATGACAGGGTGCCAGTCCACCACAAGGCAATTTAGACATGGCCACCAGCCTACAAAACATATTTTTGGTCAGAAGGAGAAAAAACCAAACAACCCATAGAAAGCTCTGAATTATAATTAGAGACAGGAATTAACCTCCTTAAGTCTAAATATCTAAGCCACCATTTCCACTATTCACTGAAATCTATCTATCTATCTATCTATCTATCTATCTATCTATCTATCTATCTATCTATCTATCTATCTATACAGTCTTATGCAAAAGTTTAGGCACCCCTTGATAAATAACAGATTTTGGTGATTTTCTAATTGGAAAGATGTTAACACCGTCTCTCTTGGAAATGGAAAAAATGCACAATATTTGTATATATATATATATATATATATATATATATCACATAACCAATATTCACAATAGAACATAGATAACATTACATATTTAAACAGACAAATTTTACACCTTTATCCACTAAATGGGCTTATTTGATGCCTACCCTTGTGTCCTGGAGACCAACACTCTTTTAAAATGATTTAAATTGGAATGGTGTTCTGTGGTTAAACACGTCCAAATTTAACATTCTTGTTGAAAATCACGGACGGTGTGTTCCTTGGGCTAAAAGGCAGGGAGACCTTTCAGCGTGTTATCAGCATTCAGTTTAAAAGTCAGCATCAAAAATGTGTTTTATAAAATGAATTGCTGTTGTGGATTTAACACCAGTACAGACTAAATTTAAGATTGACATACCGTCAGGTTGTTCACTAAGCCCTCAGCATCAACTGCAAACAGAAAATACAAACTGGATCAATTATGGTCCACTTATTGGTTGGAAAAATCGAAGAATAAGCAGGAAATAAGACATCCCAAAATTTTACCGTTGCAAGTTACTTTAATCCTTTTACAACACAACATTTCTTTGCTTGTAGATCAGAAAGTATACCCACACTGCACTTACTCTCCAGCAGGGGACCCAGTGGGATGCTAAGGCAACAAACCATTGATCTATTTATAGCTACACTATTACACTATTGTCATAAACCAAACATTTTCATTGGTAATGCTTAAGGTTTAACAGCTGTAAACCAAACAAGGACCGATAACAATAAAGCTTTCACAGAGTATACACTATAAAGTGTAAATCCTTTATCTTGTGTAATTTTCCATGAATCACTGCTTGTGATGCAGCAGTTCACAAAAACACAGACGCTAATTTCATCACTGGAAACAAACTGTGAGGTCAACCAAAGATACCATGGTTAACAAAATTCATAAAAATAGTTTGGAAAATCACATAAAAACCACTAGTAACCCAAAACAAAGTGTTTGCTTAAACTGGAAATAATTAGCTAATAAGTCAAAATTAAATATACTTTTGGCAGCAAAGCAACAGTTTAGTTTTGACTTGAAAAAACAACCTTGCTAAATTGCCACCATTACACAATTCTGAGTATAACTATGTGTAGTGTGTGTGTGTGTGTGTGTCTGTATACATGCACTTACAGGTGACCATTTTATTCAGTGCCCTGATTCGTCCAAACGGTCCCTCGTTAACATACAGATGGGAGACATCACCTATAAAATTTTGTAAAACCTCCTTTCGGTCGCAGCTTGTTGGTGCCATTCCTACGCACACAAACACACATACAAACACACACACAATTAAATTTCAGGTTTTTTTCTTGTTTCTTGCTGCTGATAAATTCTCCAGATTTCATAGCTTATTCTGCTGTAAAACTGTGGGAAAAGTGTTTAGGGACTTTAGTATGTAGTCACGGCTGAGTTATTCAAGCCAGTCATTTAAAGATGAAATAGCAGTGACTTAATCTTCTAAAACATTTTTTATCATGAAAGTTTACTTTGACGTAAACGAATATAAATACCAGTTAATGTACTAGCTCTACTGTTTAGTTGACAGTTATTTTTAGTTTAACTCTTTTTTCTATTCTTCTAATACTACTAATATTTTTTTATCCCTAGACTCATTGACCTTGGCTTACTTCCCATATAAAATGTAACATAGAACATATTTTCCATGACTTTATTATACTTCCATTATATTTTTTACATTTACTTTTACAGCATTCGGCAGATGTTCTTATCCAAAGTGACTTACTTTTATCTCCTTCATACAACTGAGCAATTGGGGGTTAAGAGCCTTGCTCAGGGGCCCAACAGTGGTAACTTGGTTGTGCTGGAAAACAATCAATCTTCCAATTAGCAGTTCAACACCTTAAACACTGTGCTACCACTTCCCCTCTATAAACATCTTTTAAGTGTTTTTCTATAAATTGTTATAACAAAAACCCAATAAATGCAGTTTATTGGGTTCCACCAGACCTGTGAACACTGGCTCGATAACAAGGTGGAAGTGGTAGTGCAGTGGTTAAAGTGTTGGACTTCTAACTGGAAGATCGGAATTCGATTCCCAGCACAATCAAGCTGCCACTTTTGGGCTCCTGAGCAAGGCCCTTAACCCCCAGTTGCTCACCTCCATAAAAGAGAAAAATGTAAGTCACACTTTATAAGGGCGTCTGCCGAATTTTATAAATAAAAACGTAACAAAAACATCAACACCAACTTCATTTCTGTAATGGTATGTACTGCTTATTTATTACATTACTCAATAATGACCAGTTACATCCTGTAATATGATAGAAAGCACTAGAAATAAAATGAACATTTTTTCCTTATGTTCTTATGTAATCTAGCCATCTAAACGAGAACCTCACCATGATCCGCTACCACGATGATGTTAATGCACTCGTGGAGGTTCAACTGTTTGAGTCCATTCATCAGTTGTCCGATCACAGTGTCCACTCCTTGGATTGCGCTGATCAACTGAAAGGCAAAGAAAATTTATGAGATATCAGTCCTAACGTCTTTGCTGGAAAAGCATCCTTACATCTAAAAAAATTAATCATTGTACATTTTATAGTCCCAATTTTATAGATTATCCAAAATAATTTTTTATGGTTTTCTCCAGACAAAAGAAATCTTAATTTCCAGCCAGACCACCAGATCACGACAACGTACACATATATTCAGGGTTTTTTTTGTTGGAGAGAGTGGTATGTGCTCGTGTTGTAATTTATGTAATATCTCCGCCCCATTCTGTCATTAGTTCTTGTGTCCTAATTACAGTAGCCTGTTTTGTATTGTTTAAGGTGTTGGACTGCTAATTGGAAGATCAAGGTTTAATTTCCAGTACAACCAATTTGCCACTGTTGGGCCCCTGAGCAAGGCCCCTCAACCCCCAACTGCTTAGTTGTATAAAAGAGATAAATGTTAGTCGCTCTGGATAAGAACGTCTGCCAAATGCCATGTGTATGTAAGGTAAATGTGTTTCTCTCACCCCTCCACTGACAGGTCCGAAGTTGTGTCCTGACTTATCCGGCTCTTCCAGATACAGAGTGTAGAAATCAGGACTATGCAGTAAAAAACACAATAAAAATAATTCACTCAATAATTATTTGGTTCATTTATTGTGAGAAACATAATCTTCATCTTTTTGTTGTTTTAGTTGAAGACTCTCCACTGGATTTTTATATATGGTGTAAAAAGTTTATTCTTGGATTAAATAATATGCACTAACTATTCCACCCCTAATACTTGAGAAAAAAACTTTATGAGTCTACAGTTTATCTTTTCTGTCACCTTTTATTTCAAAAATATTACAACTAAATACTTATAAATAGGAGCAGAAGCCCTGTGTGTTGTGCAAACAGTAGTTGTGGTGAAAATACCATTTTATTTTATAAATATGTCGCACTTTTAGTTAAATGCTTTGCTAAATGTATTGTCATGATCAGTACAGGCTAAATTCATTAATGTTTATTTTAAATCATTGTAATCGATTCAGTGTTAATTTACTAATGTTGATTTTGGATAATCATAAATTATTTTAATATTGTTTGTCAATTTTCATGTTGTGATTCAATGTTAACCCAGGAATTGTCACTGTCAGTAAACTGTTCCACAATCAAAGAATTTTCAGTCTCAGCCAATCAGATATTTTATTCACTTAAAGATTTTTTATTACACAAAAAAGATTTAAAAAAAGGATTGAGGTGATTTTGGTCGACACACACTGATGACATGAGATGGTTATAATTATTTAAATTAAAATGTTCATTTATGATTAACATCCTGGATGTTCCAGGATCACATTCCGCTTGGAAAAATCAGGTCTACCCAAACGATGCACACGTTACTATCCCGTGAGCCTGCAGGTGAGACGACTCATTATATGTGGAATGGCAGAAGGCAACAATGATTTTAAGGGCTTTTTAAAAAAATGTTTCTTGTTGTTAAGTTGGATTTGTTTACTATCATCATTAACTATATTAACGACAAACGACAAAAATTATGTTTGTGTTTTGATAAAGCTTATAGTCAGATCAGGTAAGGAAAATATAAAAAATCTAGATGAAAAATGATAAGTTACCGCTGATCTTCAGGCAACTGTAACCACCTCAGTACGGTGAAAACTCTCTGCTCAAAGGGGATTGATCTGTATCACACACACACACACACATCAACTTAAATACTAATAACAAGTCAACAGTGCTTTTCAGTCAGAAGGTTTGGAAATAAGGCTTTGCTTGGAAAATCTCACGGTACCCGTTATATTTCTCATAAATATTTGGAAACGTTCCATTTATTTGAACATCTGATCCTGGCCAGAAAAAGGTTCCTGCTCGCAGACCCTGATCCATCGCCGTGAGCCAAATCTAAAAAATACGGTGAAAGTAAAAGAATAGTTCCCATACAATGCAATCCAGTAATAATACAATATTATATAAACTATTGAACCCCAGTGACCCCAGTGACAATCACTTACAGGTGTCATAATACAATGCAATAAACATACTGTTTTATTGTTATTATTTTTATTTATTATCACTTTTATACTTATATTGTGACATACAGTATATGCATTAGACTAAAGTCTTGAGACATCTGATCATCACATTCATATTTGTTTTTTAAACATTGTAGATCTAGTCTTATTCATACTCCTATAATAACCTCCACACTTCCAAAGAAAATTCCACCAAATTGTGTGAAAATTTGTTCATTCAGTCACTATAGTAGTGAGGTCAGACACTAATGTTGAGCTGACGAGATCTGGGGTTTAGCTGTTCAGAGGGGTTGAGTCAGAATCAGGACCAGAGTCTGTACCAGAGTCATTCAAAGTCTTTACGGAACTCATAGGGTTTTGTGCACAGAGACATTGTCCTGCTGGAACAGGGTTTGGCAACATTTTTGAAATGATATATTCGAAAGTGTGTTGGTAAACTGTTAGGCATATAACGTACAGTAGATGTTTAGCATAGTGTAAGAGGAAACTTTAGGTAATACTTTTTCTGACAGTATATAAATGGTTTGTGAACTGGGAGCATGTAAAACTTATTAGCGATTAAGGATGGGTAACCCATGTTCCTTGAGATACTTTGTTCCCCCTGCTCTACCCACTGGATCAATGCTATTTCAGATAAGGGCAGAATGGTGGAAAACCTGGTGATTTGGTATCTCCTACACTGCGATTGACTAAAACACACCTAAAACAGGTAATCAGCAGTAGCTAGGGCAAGGGTCACCAAACTCTGTCCTGGAGGGCCAGTGTCCTGCAGAGTATAGTACAGTCCTGTATAATTTAGTTTCAACCTTATTCCAAACCACAAAACATGAATTTATAAATGACCCCAAAAGCATGGATTTCTAAATAAGCCCAAAAGACATGATTAGTTGGATCAGGTGCAGTTAATTAGGGTTGAAGCTAAACTCTGCAGGGCGGTGGCCCTCCAGGAACTGAGTTTGACATTTGTGCCTCAATTAGTTGGTCCAGGTATCTTTGATTAGGGTTAAAGCTGAACTCTGCAGGACACCAGCCCTCCAGCACCGGGTTTGGTGACCCCTGGGCTAGGACAATGAACAGAGAAAAGTAGTTTAAAGAACATAGGTTACCCAGTCATGCATAGCAATTCACTAAACCTGAAGACAGTAGTATCATTTTTGAGGGGTTTGGATTTAAAAAGTCTAATCTAATGCCTAATATTTCGTTCAATCTAAGTTGTGTTAAAGCTAAATTTCGATGTATAGCTGGTCCGTTATTTGGTGTTATAAATAACAAATTTTTCTTAAACACATCCTCACATTTCTTTACTTCCGATTTACAAAAGTAGAAAAGACGACACAACCTTTTTTGAGGTAAAATATTCTGAGGATTTTGTATGCAATGATATTAAATGTCTATGTGGGTTTGTGATGCTTACCGGCTGTCCAAGGTACCACCTGGGATTGTCCTTTTCTGCGTTGGACAGACTGAATGAGGCATCAAATACAGGGTCATACATGTTGTTGTCGACTAAACCATGAGACTCGGAGTACAGACCCTACAGAGAAACAGAACTAGTTCTTCATTCCTAGTTCTACATCAAACATTTATTCTGCAGTCTTAGAACCTTATTATTCGCATCTAGAACCTGCCTTTCCTGGCACCCTGAGGTTTATATGCTGTGTACTGCTGCCACCTTGGTTCCTACAAGCGCTTACTTTTGCCACCTTGAAGTCTTTGAACTGCTACTGTTGCTAAACTAAATTAAATATGCTTCTAACTATTTTTGATATATTAGGATCTACAAACTCAGGCTTCTGCAACCCTCATCAACCCTGTGAAAAATGCTACTTGTGACACTATGAATTCTACAAGCTTTCATCCCCGATAATCTAAGGTCTATAGTCTTTTAATAATTTATCCTTGTTGTCTTAAATCTGCTCCTTTTGCCAACATGACTCTCTCAAGAACAGTTCATGCCACCCTGAAGTTTACAAGGTGCTACTCCTGCTACATTAATGTCTTTAAACTGTTACCTATGCCACCCTGAATCCGACAAGATCTGACCTTCTGATAAACAGCTTTAAAAGCTTCCACTGATACATCCCTGATGTCTAATATTTGCTCCTTCTGCCACTATGGGTCCCACAAGATCACTTTCTGCCTTCCTAATGTCTACAAGGTGCTAATCCTGCCAGCCTGAGGACTTTAGGGTGTTACTTGTGATATTGAGAATCCTAGAAACCCCTACTTCTGATAATCCAAACTTCTACTGATGCACCTCTATCAAATCATGTAGCCTTGAAGTCCGTAAGCTGTAAAAATAAAGTAAATGTCATAGAGTCTACAGCACAATAAAGTTTTTTCTATGCATATCCCATCTTAGAAAGTTGGGATCAGAGCACAGAGCCAGCCATGATACAGCATCACTGGAGCAGGAAGGATTAGGGGTCTTGCTCAAGGACCCAACAGTGGCAGACTTGCAGCAGTTGGGCTTTAACCCTGATCTTCCTGGTCTTACAATTAACAATTTGGCACCTTCACCATTTGAGCCACCACTGCCCCATGAATTCTACAATCTCCTACCTGCATTGGAGGTAATCTAAGATTATCAAGATCCTTGCGATGCATTAATTATGTCTATAACCAGATTTTTTTTACCACAATGAATCCTTGAGGTCTAAACACTGCTGCACCTTCTACCCGAAATCCTAAAAACTGCTACTGAGAGGCTCGGTTATTAAGGTGTTAGGATCTGAAGATCCTGGGTTTAATTTCCTCCACCACCAAGCTGCCATTGCCGGGTTCCTGAGCAAGGTCCCTTATCACTCGACTAATCAGATGGATCAAAAAATAGAGATAAACGTAAGTCACTCTGGATAAGGGTGTCTGCCAAATTACTAACTACAGTTCGATACTACTGCCTAAATGGTAAAAAAGGATACCACCGTCAGCCAATTTATACTCTACTATTCTGCTGGGAGACTCCAGCAGATCCGTGTGATCCCGATTTAGGGAATAAGCAGAGCGGATAAATGAATAAATGAAAAACCAATTAATAATTTTGTTTAAACATGTTCCATATTTTTCCTGGCAGTATTTGTAAAAGGATTTACAGGAAGATAAACAGAGTAAAGCACATCCTACTGACCGTAACGATGGAGTAGTGGTTTGGGAATGTTTTACTTGGAAATACAGGCTGCATAAATGCAGAGGATGTTCCACATTTTCCTGCAGAACAAACGTAACATTCATACAGTTCTGAGACTAGACCTGGATTTAGGTATGAGAGTTAATGGAAGTACTCACTGAGTTTATCCAGGACTGGAATGAGGGAGTGCCATGTGTGCTGATATTCTGCTCTTAATCCATCGAGGGAGATGAGCAGCAGCGGCTGTCTTTTAAAACTGTTGCGAAAAAGAACAAGTTACTGATACTAATACTGAGACAAACTCATTAATGCGCCGATATCAACATTCAGTACCAGGTGACACTATGTGAAGGCTGAATATATGTATAGGGTTAGGTCAAGTGACTCACTTCCAAAAAAAAAACTACTTAAACTTTATTTATTTTTATTTAAAGTATACATCTCAAGTTTTCTTTCACTGTATTAGTGGTGGACATGTAACCCTAAGTAACCCTATTTTAATACTTTTTTAGACTGAACTAACTAGTCAGATTTAATTTTTATAATACTAAACTTTGATGTTGACTTGTATAAGTAAAGTGGTAGCACAGCGATTCAGGTGTTGGACTGCTAATTGGAAGATTTGGTTTCAATTCCCAGCACCACCAAGTTGCCACTGCTGGGCCCCTGAGGAAGAACCATAGCGGCCAATTGCTCAGATGTATTTAAGAGATAAATGTAAGTTGCTTTGGATTAAAGCGTCTGCCAAATGCTGTAAATGTAAATGTACCGTATTAAGACTGAGGACTATTCAGTAAGTCAACCTAAAGAGACGAGTTCTATTCTTCTAGAACACTTGAAAAACTTCAAGGCATCATAAAGATCATGAACGTCCACTTTAAAGTAAACTGATACATATACTCTAAGTGTACTAGTCATGTTCTAGTCCACTTTTTGGTTGAGTAAGTAAGTATTTTTAGTTTAACTTAAGAACTTAACTACTTTTAATTTTGTACAAATCTCCATCAAAAAAGTAAAGATAGACTTTAGCTTGTGTGTAGATTTTTAAGCATAAGTCAAGTCTAATTCTGTATCATTTTATTTATATCCATAATCAGTCCATAAAAAGTAAACAATAAGCACGGGGCTTATTTTTAGTGTAAAATAAGTATACAATAAAGACTTAAATAAACTGTCCTTTTTGCAAATAAGCACTCATAAAAAAACAAAAACAAACAAAAGATATAGCAACCTTGATGTATTTAGCAGTTACCTGTAGCAGACTGTAGAGTTTTAACAATAAAAAGGCATATTTTACTGAGGTGATATACTAAAAGTAACCTAATAAAACATCTTAAAGGGCATATGAAGTGTCTAATAAAGAGTAATCAAAGAGCATGAGGGTTGGGTATTAATGGGTTAACTGGGTTCGATGAAACAGCCGCATTGCTAATAGAGTTTAAGTTACAGCACTACTGATTCTGAAAGCCCTGGGCAAATTAGATTATTGATTTTAAAACTGAAATCTGATTGGACACATACTGGAGGCAGTTTAACTCTACAAAATAAAGAAAACAGACTGTTGGGAATAAATTACTACAATTTCATGGAACAAATATTAGATTAAATTTAGTAAAGTACATATAGGTCACCACAGGGTTTAATTGAATTAAAAGCTGTCACGAGCACGCCAGACTCTCTCCCTCCTTAATGCACAGTTTCACCTGCACCTTGTTTTCTCTGCACTTTCAATTCCCTATTTGAGTTTCCTTACTTCATTTGTCTTTGTCTTGTCTCTACTTTGTCTTGCCACTACTACCCTCTTTCCACCCGCTTTCTGCAGCTCTTAACAAACGTGCCTGAAGGGGCCTCAGACTGTAGGCCTGGTTTTCTGTGTGTGCACATGCCATGCAATGACATTTACATTTACAGCATTTGGCAGACGTCCTTTTCCAGAGCAACTTACATTTATCTCTTTTATCCAACTGAGCAATTGGGGGTTAAGGCCCTGGTTAAGTGGCCCAGCAGTGGCAACTTGGTGGTGCTGGAAATCAAACCCTGGTATTCCAATTAGCATCCCAACATCTTAAACACTGTGCTACCACTTCCCCTTGTGTTTTCCACTTACTACATAATACATTTTCCACAGCTGCTGATCTAGAGACAGCCACACTCATTATTTTGAATAACTAAGGAAAAGATTCTAGACCAGCAGTGATAAACAAGTGAGGAAAATTCCACAGTGATTTTTTTAATGCCTAGTCTCGAATCCTTGGTCGCCTTATACTCTGTATTGACAGGCACTGTTAAATTAGTGTATTAATTCAGGCATATATGTACTGAAAAGTGAATAGAATGCAAAGTTAAGGAGACATTTACTTAGGAGGACACTGTGGGCTGCTCATGTTTGTACACTGATCCTGAACCCATGCTGTCATTCCTGGAAGATGAAGAACAAAATAGTTGTTGTAGTAGAAGTAATAATAATAATAATAATAATAATAACAACATAAGAGTGTTGGTGTGTATAAGTGTGTGTGTGGTCCTACCATTGCACACAATGCCGTAGTTCGTACAGCAGTCTCCAGCACTCCCACAGTCAGAAGAGCAGTGACACTTACTACCAGAAACACGCTTTTCACCACAACGCAACGGTGTACACTCCCAGCTCTCAACTACACACACACACACACACACGCCATTTTCTCTGGTTAATTTTTGCAATATGTGTTCAGTATTATGACATTACCAGATCAAAGCAAACAAAACCACAGTGTTAACACTTACAGCTTAACAGTTTGACATGAAACTAATATCATCATAGCTATAAATTACTGCGATTATTATTCATGTTGCAAGAGGTTACAAATGATTTAAAATGGGGTGTGTGTGTGTGTGTGTGTATGCTGACTTACTTGGCTGGAGGCAGATGTCTGAAAAATCATAACAGCAGCTGTTACCGCTGACACACTGTGCATCACACCGACAGCCTGGAAACTCATAATCGTACGGGTCATAACAGCGGTCGCGACAGGAAACTGACACTGAGAGGGAGAAAGACAGAAAGACAGAAAGAAAAAAGAGAGAAAGACATTTAGAGCAAGACAGAGAATGAGAGAGAGAGAAAGAGAGAGAGACAGAGATGGGGGGGAAGGGAGAGAAAAAGAGAACAAAAGGGAGAGAAAGAGAGAAGGAGAAAGAAAGAAAGAAAGAAAGAAGAAAGTTGAGAAAGGCATTGAGAGCAGGAGAGAGCATGGGAGAGACAGAGAAAGGGGGAAGTGACAGAAAGAGGGAACAAAAGGGAGAGAGAGAGAGAGAGAGAGAGAGAGAGAGACAGATACAAAGAGAGAAAGACAGATAGAGAGACAGTGAAGGTGAGCACCAAGTCGAGTAATGTGTAACAGTACAATATATTACTAATACAAATATTACAATCTTAGATGAATTTCGCTATATACATATTTAAAGTAGTTTATTACTAAATATACTAGTTAAACAGTATAGGACTTTTATATTGAGAGTAGTTTTGCTTTAACTGTAATCTGTATACTTGTTTATATTGTTTATATTGTTTGACCTGTAGGAAGGGGTTTGGGTTTTAGTCACTGGAATGCTAATTAATAATTACAGTAAACTGTAATAATTATGCAGTAATGACAAGATTATAAAAAAAAAAAACTTATGGACTTCATTTATGGAACGTTAAAACTAACACTGTAGTTTACACTTTAGTAGTATTATTATTGATGCATTTCTAGAGGTGTAAATTTACAGTACTGTTGTTATTTATAAAAAATTCTGTGGTGTGAAATTTACAGCTACAATGACGCTTTCCTTTATTGTCTGTTACAACAGACGTGTCAATGAGTTCTTCGCTATTTGGCTTCCATGACAACCTATCCTATTATAGTCCTCCACGTCCGCTGCGCTCTCAGGAGAGATGATACCTAGAATAACTAAATCAACTGCAGGTGGCAGATCCTTCTCTTATCTAGTGCCTAAACTTTGGAATAACTTACCTTGCACTGTTCGGGACGCACAATGTCAGTTTAAAGCTAGATTAAAAACACATCTCTTTAACCTGCATACACGTAATATACACATTTTCATTATTCAAACCTGTTAAAGGATTGTTAGGCTGCAATAGTCAGGTCAACCGGAACCGGGAAAAAACACCACCAATAACACATAATGTCTTTGTTTATCACCAGTCAAACTGCATCTACGCTAACAAGACCACGGAAACTTTATTGCAGCATGGATAACCTACTGGTTTATCTGGTCAGAGGAGAACTGACCCCCCGACTGAGCCTGGTCAGTCCCAAGGTTTTTTCTCCATTCTGTCACCGATGGAGTTTTGGTTCTTTGCCGCCGTCGCCTCTGGCTTGCTTAGTTGGGGACCCTAAAGTTATAGATATCAATGAAATGGACTGTTCTAATGAGTGTTTAATATTGTTGTTTCTGACGTGTTTCTGTAAAGATGCTTTGAAACAATCCTGACTGTTAAAAGTGCTTTATAAATAAAGGTGACTTGACTTGACAACGGCACATGCAAATTTTCAGATTCAGATTTTTTTTTTATTTTTGCAGAAGACACGATTGAGGCAAATAGTGCGCGATCAACTATATTCGTGTCTTTGCATTGACTATGTAAGTCATCTACTCGCATAAATAACTAAAATCACATTTGATGTGAACAGGAAATAAGGTTTTAATTTATGTGTTTTACTTGGTTCAAATAGCCTGATATTACTGGGAGCTTTATATCCATGTTCTATGATTTATGTATAGTTTTGACATCCTGTCTGTTTGACTAACATTTATTAGATTATGTCTTTTTGGGTTTTTTTTGTTAGGGAATTCTACTTGCTAACTAATTATGCTGGTGCTTAGATCTTCAATTAATGTTTATTAAAACTCTGGATTTGGATGTGTTTCCATGTGGATATGTCTGAGGTCTCCCACAAGGCTCAGTACTCGGTTATTTCCTGTTATCCCCTCTCTTGTGGTAAAGTCATATTCTCACATGTGTATTTATACCACTGCTATGTAAATGACACCTAACTTACTCTCTCTTCTCTTCCTTCTGACATACGTTTTTGCTTAAATCTAAGGATGTCTTATATAGATCTAATCATAGTTGGCAGTATACCACCAAAACTTTTGTTGGTTTCTAGTGACTCATTCTTCTGAACAAAATGGTGATATCTCCTTTAGTCATTGCATTGCATCTGTTGTCTTTTTCCTCTTTTACTGCTAATCTGACACATACATATATCAATCTTTTTTTCCACATTTGCCATTTAGAGGCCACCCAGAGGCTTATTTAGTCTCTGTTCATTGTATGTCTAGATTAGCGCAACTTTCTCTTGTTTCTCTTAGAATCCATTAACTTCTGTAAATAATCCAGAATGCGGTTGTGTGTCTTGCTTTTAACTTTTTGAAGTTCCCATTATTACATTCTTCACTGGCTCCTAACAAACTTCCTGCATCAGACCCAAAATAAGGACCCCCAACCAAGCACATTAAACCACATGAAGCACCCTCTGCGTGACTAATCTCAAATAATTTTAGGACAAGAATTAAAGAATTTGGTATTGGCATTGGGGTAATGGAATAAACTTTGTCATTCGGTCTAAACAGCTGAGTCATTGGCTGTCTCTAAATGACATCTAAACAGTGGTGTTCGTTCAATACAGTGCGCTGAGGTGCCAAAGAAAAAAGCTACTTACTATGTTAACAAACTTAAACCATTTAGTCGTACCTACTTCACTGTTAGTCATATAATCATTCATTAAAAATTAGAAAAAAAAATGTAATAACTTTTAATATTACTTTTCGTAAATACTGTAATATGAAACTGTATTTTGTTTGTGTGTGTAAAGTCCCTCTTTTTTGGTTGAATCTTAAATGACATTCTAGTGGTCACAAAGAACAAAATACTTTTTTAATACATTTTTTTTCAACTAGTTATATTACATGTAGGCAGAAACATAACAAGGCTTTTAATGTTACTAGGGTAGCCTGAGAAATAAAAATTAAAATACTGCACATCAGTCTACAACACCATGCTTTGTTAAAGAATTGGCTTGGAGTTTTTATAATAAGGATTATTACTATACTATACTGTCTAATAATAATAATAATAATAAATAAGATAAGAAGAGAAGAAGAAGAAGAAGAAGAAGTGTCTGCTTACGTTCATCCTGACCGCCAGGGGGCCCCCAAGAGTAAATGAAATGACATCAGGGTAGAATATGTCATTGGATAATTGTAATTATAAAAAAAAATACAAATAAAAATAATAATAATTAAATAAACAAGACAATATTATGTTAACAGGATTAAGGATTCTGAACAGCTACAACAAATAAAATTTGTCATTGAAAATGCCTGTGTTCGATTTATAGTGTGCAAATAAGCAAGCGTTGGCAATAATTAGTCATACTGGCAGCACCGAAGGACCCCAAAGTAAAATTTGGTTAGAAATGTGACAAAATTTAAAAAAATCATTGCTTATAATATTATTATAAAATGTAACCATAAACATCAGACAAAATACTAATAAATGCTGTTGGTTTTTTTAATAATGTCATGCATAAACTGCTGATGTTGTTCCTGATTCTTTATATGGTTATTTACTTTATCCAGAGATAAAACTCTAAAAAAAAAATTAAAAATATATATATATATATATATAGTATATATATATATATATATATATACTATATATATATATATAATATATATATTGAATTTTTAAAATATATACAAATTATGAGGACAACTTACGCTTGTTCCTGCACTGTTGCAGTTGAAGTCCAAGCCCTAGACCCAGTCCTAATATGATGGTCACAAGAGATACAGCTAAAGCTCCAATCTGCATGCAGATCCCCCCCACCCCCACCCCAAACACACACACAGACAGACACACACACACCCGGTCATTTAACATAGTGCCCACTCTTACACGGTCTAATAAAATATGTCTTTATGGACATTCTTTTGGACTCACAACAACACGGTGTATAAAAACATTCCAGACAATTCTATTCCTCCAACAGTGCAATATTTTGTTAAAAATAAACCAGATTTGGGGTTTGTAGATATTTAGATATAGTGTATACATTTGTTTATACATACAAATAGACCACCGATATCACTTTTAAAGAAAACCTGTGCTAGAATATGATCGTCAGTAAACACTTAATCAACTGTGTAGAATGCTAAAGTTCTACAATTATAACATTCCAAGCCTTCACGGAGATTAAAGGCTTTGTGCACGGGGGCATTATCATGCCTGGATTGTAACACTAGCTTAATAGGTGGCAGACACGAGCTGGAGCCTTTTTGGGCACCAAGAGATTCAGAGAGCAGGTGGAAAAACCTGGTAGTTGTGTATGATGGCTAAAATGGATAGCAAGCTTGGAAAATGAACAAAGGAAGAGACCAGGAGACTGATGGGGCTGGAGCAGACAGAGGAGGCAAAATAGAGCTAAGAAAAAGGAGGAAAGCTAGATCTCTAAGGATAATGTCTATGTGTCTACTTACAAGACCAGACCAGTGAAAAAAGGAAACTTAAGTGGGGAAGCGAAATATGTACCGAGAAAACAAGGTTTAGGTGGAACTAATTAGAACTGTGGTGACTGAGTGCTTTGGAAAGGAAGAGAGCCTGGCATGCTCATGACCGGAATCAGGAACAACTTTAATAACACACAATATATTTGTATATCATAAGATCTACACTAATCTACATCTACACTAATGTGTCTGATTCTTTGTTTTTCTGAACTCATCGTTGCCGCCAACACTTGGAGAAAATAAGGTCTTCTAGACGGCCATCCGGACAAGACCACAGAAATTTTGCTGCAGCATGGCTAACCTACTGGTTTATCTGGTTAGAGGAGAACTGACCCCCCGACTGAGCCTGGTTCTCCCAAGGTTTTTTTTTCCATTCTGTCACAGATGGAGTTTTGGTTCCTTGCCGCCGTCGCCTCTGGTTTGCTTAGTTGTCTTTTCTGGTGTGAATTTGTAAAGCGCTATATTAATAAAGGTGACTCGATGTGACTCGACTTGACAGGGATAGTCTTTGGGCCTCTAAGTTCAGGTAAAAAAAAATATATAATGCTACATCTAAGACAAGTGTTTTTGGTAGGGTGTACGCAAACTTTTGGCTATATAGCGTATATGACTGCAATATAAGCTAATGTTTTCAACATCTCTCACTTTTATTACATTCTGTAACAAAAATAAAGACAGGAAGAAATGGTGGGCCAGGGCAAGACAATTAATGGATAGATAAAAGAAATTGACTAAAATGCATATTAGCGATACAACAATACAACAAAACTGCTTAAAATCTGAGACTGTAAATAACAGAGGTTATCTGGTGGAACGTAAATCAAGTTTGCACAAAAATAGGCATTAAAGCTAGAGGAAATTTAAAGTATTACAAAGGTTGCCCTCTAGTGGTCTGGGAAATTATTTCTGGTGGACTAGACAAACATGTCATTTGTCAGGTTAAAAATCATTGTTTTATGTAAAATTAAAGCTTATGTGAAATAAAATGGGTCACATGACTCAAATGTTTATGAAAGCAGGATTTATTCTTCGACATCTGCAGGAAAAAAAATCGATTTTAGGCTTATATTTGGATAGCTTATATATGAACGCTAACCTTAACTTTACTTACACACACACACACACACACACACACACAGTGTCATAAAACATGCTACATGCTTTAACTAACACTCTTTATTCAATGTGGAAATATTACTCATGGAAAGTTACCCATAGAATGCACACCTTTTCCTTTGAGATTTCCAGTGATCTTTAATCAAACTAAGTTTAAATCAGTAACTACCTCACACACATGCATGTTTTATAAAGTTATCAAATGTAGCTCTACTTACGACAATGTATTTCCTCTTGTTTATCAGCATCTTTCTTAAGTCCATGCTGGTCTAAAAAGTGTCTATTGTGGCTGGAAGGAACACAGGAGATCAATGTGTGTGTGTGTATTTGTGTGTAACAAACAATAAATGTGTGAGAAGAGATCAGGCCATGAACTCTGGATCCTTGAAGGCAAGTGTGTGTTTGTGTGTGTGTGTGTGTGTGTTCAGATTTTTTTTTTTCTACAAACATTAACTCACACATATTGCTGATGTTACCTGTAAATTATCCCACTGAGGTGAGTAATAGTTTTAGAACCCAAAGGTGCTGTTTATTTACAAAGTGACAAAACAATAAACATAAACTTAACCAAACTTGACCTAACTTATCTTATCTTCGATTAGCATAGCTTGTCTTCTTTTAGCTTAGCTTGACTTGACTTAACTACTTAGCATAAATATAAACAGAAAACACGAATTTAATACGAGAAACTCGACTTACCATGACAGACTCACGACAGTGGTACACAAGGGATATAAATACCCAAGACTAACCAATGGGAACAAGACACATGGACAAGGGGATCACGTGAAAACATGAAACATAAACATTAACATAAACATAATCTATAAATTACCGTATTGTGTAGATTATATGTCAGATTTTGTTGCACTTAAGAAAAATTCTCTAAATTATATTGCTAAGTTTAGTCTGAATAACTGCAACCACCTAAAGTTGTCCTGGTGTCTTAGTATTATATGATTTCTTGCCAAACGTAAGTTTTCTTTTTTTGTAACCCTAGCTGTATTTTTTTTTACCAACAATTTATTTCTTAACCCTTTGTGATTAGATTTGCCAACTTAATACAGAAAAATAAGGGATGACTGGCACAGTGGGGGCCACAACTTCTTTTCAAGAAATAATAAGACCAATAGGCATTACAATAAACAATTTTTTAGGCTGTATTTTAACTGAATCACGTGACCCAATTCTGATTTTTTTTTTTCAGATCGAAACTGGGCCTCATTTGTATGTAAAAATTGAAATATTGGATATGAATTGGATACATGCATTAGCGACCGCCATGTACTGTAAGCAGAAAGATCAGATTTTTACCCATCAATGCGAGTCAAATGTCATCGAATAAGTAGAGTTAAAAAACAAATAAATGACAGATAAACATTCTGAAGACAAAATAATAATCAGGTTGATAGTGGAATGTAACAGGAATGTATATTAATGGATATCAATGAGCCATATCGAACGAGTGTGTTTTTAAAAGTGATTTGAAAATAGACAGATAAGGTGCCCTTCTAATCTCAAGCAGTAGAGATTAGTAGTTCCATAATTGAGGCCCAACTGTAGAGAAAGCACGGTCCCCTCTACATTTAAGTCTAGACTCAGAAACTAAAAGGAGATTCTAATTACTGGATCTTAGACTTCTAGTAGGAGTATAAAAATGCAGCAGCTCTGAGAGGTAACTAAAATCCTGGTTATGTAAAGATTTATACACCAATGGGAGAATTTATTCTAAATTGTATAGGCAGCTAATAGAAGGCCCTCAATATATGGGTTCAGTGCTTAATGTGGTTGCAAGGACCACACTGATGTACATGATGTACCCTAGCCTTCTTATAAAATCAAACCAGTCTGGACAACAGGATTGTTTTCCACAAGCTTATGGCTAAGAGGTTATATTATGGTACAGGGAGATAACCAAAATCCACAACAAAGACTATGGGAAACACAGGGGCTATAAATACACAAGACTAACCAATAGGAACAAGACACATGGAAAAGGGGATCACATGAAGGGAGCACATGGGGAACAAAATCACATGACAAGGAACAAGACAAAAAGTAAACAAAGACATGAGCAATGAACATGAAACATGAACAATATCATAAAAAGGTTCTATCATGTTTTCTTTTCTATAGGGAACAATGCTTTTAACCATGTGGCAACTGCGCCTTGACAGAGTATGTCTTACAGAATATTATGCTTTGAGCAATGCGACAATACACTGATATCATCCGACTTGATAACTACAATAACTAGATAGCATGATTAAGCCCACATGGGGTTGAATGGGGTTGAATACTCAAATTGTGAAACTGGTGTATTAATTAAATTCAGTGCACACAGACTGAAGAAGTCTTTGATTCTTTTAATAGTGATAATTTTGGGTCATATTTAACAAAAACCCACCAATTCACTATCCCAATAAATTAGAGTACTTCATAAAACCAATAAAAAACATTTTTAGTGAATTGTTGGCCTTCTGGAAAGTATATTCATTTACTGTATATGTACTCGAAACTTAGTAGGGGCTCCTTTTGCTTTAATTACTGCCTCAAATCGGCATGGCATGGAGTTGATCAGTCTGTGGCACTGCTGAGGTGGTATGGAAGTCCAGGTTTCTTTGACAGTGGCCTTCAGCTCATCTGCTTTTTTGGGTCTCTTGTTTCTCATTTTTCTCTTGACAATAGATTCTCTATGAGGTTCAGGTCTGGTTCAGGCTGGCCAGTCAAGCACACCAACACCATGGTCGTTTAACCAACTTTTGGTTTTTTTGGCAGTGTGGGCAGGTGACAAATCCTGCTGGAAAATGAAATCAGCATCTTTAAAAAGCTGGTCAGCAGAAGAAAGCATAAAGTGCTCTAAAATTTCTTGGTAAATGGGTGCAGTGACTTTGGAGCAACACCAGCAGATGACATTGCACCCCAAATCATCACAGACTGTGGAAACTTAACACTGGACTTCAAGCAACTTCTCCACCCTTTCCGCAGACTCTAGGACCTTGGTTTCCAAATGAAATACAAAACTTGCTCTCATCTGATAAGAGGACTTTGGAACACTGGGCAACGCCTTTGACGTCGTCTGTGTTTTAGGAGTGGCTTAACAAGAGGAATACGACAAATGTAGCCGAATTCCTTGACACTGTATGTGTTGGCTCTTGATGCCTCAGTCCATTTCTTTGGAGTTTACCCAAGTACTTGAATCAATTTAACTTGACAAGCCTCTCAAGGCTGTGGTTCTTTTGGTTGGTTGTGCATCTTTTTCTTCCATCTTTGTCTTCTGGACAACTGTCAGATCAGCAGTCTTCCCCATAATTGTGTAGCTTTGTGAACCAAACTAGGAGGCCATTTTGAAGGCTCAGGATACCTTTGCATGTGTTTTGAGCCGATTAGCTGATCAGCGTGTCACCATATTCTAATTTATTGAGATAGTGAATTGGTGAGTTTTTGTTAAATGAGAGCCAAAAACATCACAATTAAAAGAACCAAAGACTTAAACTACTACTTATTTGAGTTCAATTACATTCTAATTTATTGAGATGCACCTGTATATGTCCTGCCTGTACAATGGGTCTTGCTTTACAGTAGTAGTTTTGTTTCTCTATACACCTTTGCACACACAATTTTCTCTGAATCATAGCTGGAAAAAAGTAGTTGGATGTTATTAGGGCATGAGCACCGGTGGTTGCTCTGTTTAGTGGTTGCATCAGAAAATTTGCGTTTGATATAGGTTTTAAAAGTCAGTGTGGCAAAATGGCATGATAGCGCAACATATCCACTTTTAATGAAGGGCACCTCCAGCTACATTTTACGTACAATATATGAAAATCGACAAATTTTGTCATTTTTGCTATTTTAAGGCATTGTATTTCAAGACACTCTTTTTAGATATTCAGTCAGATCCACACCAAGTTGTTCAGTGTAATCCAAAGTCCTTTGTGATGTTAAATTGTAAAATTGTTGAAAGGCGTGTCCGTAGCGGCTTGACAAATTTCAATGTTTCGCCTTGAACTGAGTTTTTTAGTCTCTGTTTTACTATTCTTTTTTTTTCTACTATAGTTCACCAATCTTTTTTTTTTTTTTTTGATAATAAAATTGCAAACATTAGGCAGAAAATTCACGCTTTAAAACCAGACCTTTTCGAATGATTCTGATGAACAACTAACCGCATCAGATCAGAAAATTTTACTTCTCAGGAAGAGAACAACCTAATCACACTCATCTCTTCCACCAAATCGCCAACTTGTGTGTTATATCCTATACCAACACACTTTCTTAAGCAGATAGTACCAGCAGTATCAGAACCCCTGTTGAAAATAGTTAACTCTTCTCTCAGCAGTGGGTATGTTCCCAAATCTTTTAAATTAGCAGTGATTAAACCCTTTAATTAAGAAAACCTGACCTTGACCAAAATGAGCTGTCTAAGTACAGGCCGATATCTAACCTTCCGTTTATCTCCAAAATCCTAAAGAAGGTAGTAGCGCAGCAGCTATGTTCATATTTACAAAGAAAATAACATACACGAACTTTATCAATCAGGATTCAGGCCTCATCACAGCACAGAGACGGCACTGGTCAAAGTAGCTAATGACCTCTTACTGGCATCCGATCAAGGCTGTGTCTCGCTGCTTATATTACTTGACCTCAGTGCGGCTTTCAACACCATAGATCATGATATTCTTCTTCACAGATTAGAAAAATTAGTAGGAATTAAAGGAACGGCTCTTGCGTGGCTCAGGTCCTATTTAAACCGATCGTTACCAGTTTGTTGATTTAAATGGTGATTATTCTGCTGCGCGCTCCCTTGTAAAGTATGGTGTTCCACAGGGCTCGGTTTTAGGCCCACTTCTTTTCTCTCTTTACATGCTGCCTCTGGGAAACATAATTCGTAAGCATGATATCAGTTTCCACTGTTACGCTGATGACACACAGTTATATGTCTCATCAAGACCTGATGCGAAAGGCCAGTTTAATAAAATTAAGCAATGTGTGAAGGAAATAAGAGATTGGATGTTATGCAATTTCCTCTTGCTTAACGCTAACAAGACGGAGGTTCTGGTTCTAGGACACACAGGTAGCTAAAAGTAAGCTTCCTGATCACACCTTAACCCTAGACAGTCTTTCTGTTTCACCAAGTGCAACAGTAAAAGATCTGGGTGTGATTTTAGATTCCAATCTCTCATTTGAAGCCCATGTCGACAATATTACCAGGATAGCATTCTATCATCTCAGAAATATCGCTAAAATAAGAAATATCTTGTCACTTACTGATGCCGAAAAATAATTCATGCGTTTATCACATACAGGCTGGATTACCGTAATGCTTTACTGTCTGGATGTTCAACTAGGTGCGTTAATAAACTTCAGTTAGTCCAGAACGCAGCAGCGAGAGTCCTCACTAAAACTAAAAGATATGAGCACACTGCACTGGCTCCCAGTGAGACACATTCGAGACACAGAATCGATTTTAGAATACTACTTTTTAACTTATAAAGCTCTAAATGGTCTCGCGCCGCAGTACCTAAGCGAACTTCTAGTGTCTTACGTTCCGCCACGCCTACTTTGATCAAAGGATGCAGGCTGCTTGTCAGTACCGTGCATTATAAAAAACTACAGCAGGGGGCAGAGCCTTTTCTTACAGAGCCCCAATGCTATGGAATAGCCTCCCTATGCATGTTCGAGAATCAGACACAGTTTCAGTGTTTAAGTCCAGGTTAAAAACGTACTTATTTAATCAAGCATTTTGTATTGATTCCCCTTAGATAAAGGAGCAGATCTGGGGGACTCATGGGTGTTGAGTATTATGGTGATCTGGTATGTTTAGATGCTTCACCCAAATGAGGATGGGTTCTCTGTTGAGTCTGGTTCCTCTCAAGGTTTCTTCCTATCTCATCTCAGGGAGTTTTTCCTTGCCACCGTTGCTCATCAGGGACAAACTGATTTCTGTTTTATTTTATCTCATAATTTCTTCAATTGTGTAAAGCTGCTTTGTGACAATAATTGAATTGAATCTATTATTAGGTTTGTCAGATTTGTTTTAAAATATCCTAAATCCTACCAGCTAGTGTACAAGTCAGTCAGGCACTGTATTCATATTCCTTGAACATTTGTGCTGAATTTTATGGTATTTCAGGCTCAACTTCCTTTTAAGTTTTTGTACTTAGGTCATGTGAAAAACAGCTCCCATACTTATACTTCCTAGTATTCCTGCACCTACAGACAGAGAGTTTATGAAATGCAGTATATCAAGTGTGTATTACTTTATACAGTGTGTATGCTGTATAGATAAGGGCCATGGCTTCCCATAAGAAAGAACATATACAAGGTTGTTATCAGTGGCTTGCCCTTTGTGTTATCGTTACTGAGTCTGTAAGCATAATCTTCTGAGATTATTAGCTTTACCATTCACTCAGGCATCCTGTTTACTGTATAAGGCTAATTGCACCATTACAACAGAGCTACATTAGATAACACCACACAGACACTATCAAGTTTCCAAATAATCACACACACAAAAAAACAGTATGAGGTTCCAAATGATTTGACCTTAACAGACATCTGCATTTTTACTTTAGGAATAAAGAGACATTGTCACGCCATCAAGTTTGGCAAACGGTTTTATTGCTTGTTTATTATATAATTGGTTTAGTCTAGCATTCAACCAGTCAGCTGGCATCCGTAAAGCAACATCTATCACATAGGCATAACGATATTTCTGTACAGTTTGTGACAGGCGTATAGGAATACGCCACATGGACAGGTTTAGTGTATAAATTTATTGCTGTTTTAATCAAATTTTAATCAATCCGGTTAGAAAATCAGTAGCAATGACAACGGAAGTTGTTTTCTAAAGCTGTTTTAACGCCATACCAGTGAATGTGATGATGCGAAGACATGGTTAGATTTAGCTAGCTAATGTAAAGCAACTTAAAAGGCAGCCTATGTTAAGCATATGCTGCAGGCTAGTATTAGTTTTATATAAGGGAGGATATCAAAAAAGCTTCAAGACAATAACAGCCTTGTGTGCTGCCATCTGTTGGCGTGTCTCTGAACATTTTGATACCCCCTTTAGAAGTGTACACAGTTGTAGTTCTGGGCCACCACAAGCTACTAAAATATATTCAATGAACCAAAGCACAGATTCTACTAGAATGTAAAACCGCCAAAGAATTTTGCCTAACATTGTTTGCTCTCGACTGTATGTAGAGCCAAACGTTACTACAACTCAATATATTGCTCCCTGGACTGATCACCTGATTACTTTACTCTTCCCTGATGCAGGTAGGTTTGTCCAAGATGACTTCGCCCCCATGTTCAGGGTTCAGATATACTGATTTGAACACCTATTGGAAGTTGTTGTTCAATATAACAGACAACGATCTCACCATTATCAAACATTAACTGTTTATTTCGTGCTATGGTTCTCTTTCTAATTAAGTCACATCTACTTTTGAGAAATTTCTGGCCTTCTGCAGACGTCCTTATCCAGAGCCACTTACATTAATCACATTTTCTATCAAACTGAGCAATTGGGCGCAAGGGCCTTGCTCAAGGGCCCCACCTGGTGCCGCTGGGAACTGAACGCACGAGCTTTCGATGACCGGTCCAACATTTTAACCAATGAGCTATCACTTTCCCACATCTGATTACTATCAGCCAGTTAAAAGGGCAGTAACTGACCAGTGAAGGTGAAGGCTATGACTGAAAAGCTGGAAATGTTACGAGGGGGTGTAACACACTCTGAGATGCTCAGGGTTGGCTAGTGTTACTATGATTAATATGTGAGAGAATGTATAAAAACATGACCAAAGCATTGTGCTCTCTTCATTATTTGGCTCCGGATTGGCTGTGGCATCGTTAAAATTTAAAGCCCAAACAAAAATCTATTTTAAGTCATCGCATCAAAACCTTTCTACATTTCACATTTGGTAGGCTGCCTTATCCGGAGTGACTTATTTTTAAGCAATTGATCACTTTTCCATAGCCAACAAAACTAAATTGTGATTGTTAATCACAATTTGTTAATCCTGTTTAATATTGATATCACAGAACACATCCTGAGCACTCTTGAGACTAATTACAATTTTGTACTAAAAATGGTCAAGGGGGTTTTGCTGAATATTTGGCACGAAGATGGCGTTTATACTTCACAGCAAATCACTTACATACTATTTTTTATTATTTTTTTTTTACTGGATATGAATTTAATGAAAGCATTCTAACATGTCACTAATAAACACTTGTCTTGCAGCTTAAAGAATCGTATTTGTAATATAAAAGTCATTCTAGTGGTTTTATTAAGCTTAATAAAATAATCTTGAAGACTAAGTGGTAATGATAGCTTTTTTGGTTAAACTGAGTTTCGATGCAAAAGTATTGCCATTATATTAGACGCTGCCTCGAATGCAGGGATGCAGAGACCCTGTTCACCAACATTGTAGTGTGTGTGTGTGTGTGTGTGTGTGTGTGTGTGTGTGTGTGTGTACACAATTTATAATAACACAATATTGTACCTGGATAGTTGATATTTCCAGAAAAGACTAGTGTTCATACACAACTGTGCTGTACATCCAAGCCGAACAACTTTAAAGCTTAAAAAGATCCTTTTCAGTTTAAAGGGGCAGCTTTTGTAATAGCTAAAATATAATTATATTACATTTATATTTGTAATAATCACACAATCTCAACAACAGTACCTTACAAAAACTGATTCGCAACAATGCTATAAAGTAAACTTTAGGACTAACTTTTTTTCAAATATTAAAGACATTTAGGGTCAGTGATTAAGGCTTGTCTAACATTTTCTAATTGTGGTTCACCTCACAGCCAGCAGATGGCAGTACTGCTCTTTTCCCAACACACAAACACGTTTATTTCAATTTCAAATACATCACTAAAGTAACATGCTAGCAACCGCATGGTAACAAACTTAGACACAAGAACACACACATACACACAGATACTCACATTTATGCACTATATTTTACGCTCTTGGTTTAGTGAGTCTGAAGCTGTACCGTTTGAAACATTGTTCCATTATTATTTAGTTTGAATGAACAATAAATATGACAAACTGTATAAAAACTCTACACCTAATCAGCGGATCCAGTAAGAGAGGTGAAGTGGTGTTTAGTAAAGCGCTTCCAACAGCTGTTAGACGTTTTCCTCGAAGGTGTGCAGATAGGTTTTAAGCGCCAGCGTGTTTGTGTAGGGCAGCGCCAGTGTGCGGTAGAAATCGAGTCCGGAGAGCAGTTCCACATCACGTACGCGGGCTGTGTGGGTGCGCAGTATCTCCTCCACCCAGCGAGGCGGCTCCTCCGAACTCTGGGGAGCAAACAGCAGCAGAGGTCAAAGGTCAAAAACGGGGCATTACTAGAATGATGGCAGAATTTAGCATATGATGTTCCTCTGCACAATTTAGTACTCTTGTGGGCGCTGTTTTACGACTGTTGATTTTTGTATTTGGATTTTTGTCTGTGTCTTGCGTCTGCAATATATGGTTGAATTGACAATATTAGCGCATTGACTAGCACAAAGTCGATTAATTACTCTGAATTTTAAAGTACTGAACTTAAAATCACTTTTAGCAACAGACTCCTTTAGTGCCGCTGTTTAAAAGCTATAAGAAATGGTTTCTATCAGTTATCCCTACCTCTCTGCTCGGGTCCAGATCTCCAGATACCAAACCGGACTGAACTGACTGAGGAACTTCCATGTCCAATAACTAAATCTGATCAACATTCAAAAGTTGATAAGATAATGTTTAAAAAACGCCTCTCTGGTACTGTGGATGTATCAAGCTAGGAATAATGACCAAAGATAAAATCATCTTGCACACCAACATGTCTTTTTCGACATTTACATTTGCTGCATTTGGCAGACATTGTTGTCTAGAGCAACTTACATTTATATCTTTTATACATTTGAGCAATTGGGGATTAAGGGCCTTGCTTAGGGTCCCAGCAGTGGTATCATGGTCGTCCTGAGAATAGAACACAGTCCAAAAGTGTAGCAGTCCAAAACTTAACCACTGCACTACCACTTCCCCAAATGTTTTAGCATCAGTCTGGATAAAGATAAACATCTTATGATTTAGGAAAATTAAGGGAACGAACTGATTTACCGAAGAGCCTGGATTATGGTCACACTCTTTGTGTGTCTTTGTGTGTGTGTGTGTGTGAGAGAGAGAGAGAGAGAGAGAGAGACAGAGAGAGAGAGAGACAGAGACTTACATTGCAGCTTTCTGAATTATCTGGCTGATGTGGAAGGATGAAAGAAATTGTGAAAATGGACCCATCACACTCCTCGACTGTTGTGTTCTCTCGTTCACAGCTCGTTATTATCACGTAGAAATGAGTGGGAATCGGGGCGGAGTCACCTGCATGTCTGCAGAAAGCACACAAACACACATACGATTTGGACAAGCATAAAAGTAATTATTTGTCAAATTGTAAATATTTTAATGCTTTAAAAGTTAACTAGAAAAGTAAGTTGGTTAGTTAGTTATGATTTAAAGACTCTTTTTTCTTACAAAGGTTCATTAATTATTAAATTAGTTATTTAAAAGGTATTTAAATTTGACCCTTTTAAATTTTAAAGCTAAATCTGGCCTTACTTCATTTTAAAAAAATATCCATACAATTTATCCGAAAAATAAAGAATCCTGAGAGATTCCAAACGATTAATTAACGTTAATGTTTCAGTGATGATGGATTCTGGCCCAGGAAACATAAAGGAGGATCCAAATCACCAACTAACCTAACATACATGTTTTTGGGACTATGGGAGAAAACCGGAGTACCTGGAGTAAACCCACACAAGCACAGGGAGATGTGGATAATCTTTAATCCAAAGGGACGAGTACTCCTGGGTTATTTGTTTTACAACAAAGAGAACTGAGCTAAATAATCTGCTTGGTAAATTGGATAGATTGTTTTTGTTGGTTAATAACTTTGTTAAGTATTGCAGTGCTAGGTGTCAGGGAAGGTTAATTTGCCTTTAGTAAACTGTAGGTTCAGATGTGTGTGTGTGTGTGTGTGTGTCTTACTCTCTGATTTTATCCACTGTGTCTCTGAGTCCATCAGAATCATAGTCGAATATGGGTCCAGTCACAACATTAATACTGTTTTTCTCTTCACTGTAGCGCCTCAGTACTGTCATCTGCAGGTAGGTCCATATTCCTACACACACACACACACACACACACACACACATACACACACTTGGTCTATCACTCTACATTGCTTCATCATTTTATTATTTCTGGTGCAGTTGCACTATATCAACACTAGAAGTCTTACTCTGATATACTGTATGCAAAATCAACTTAAATACCAATTTAAATCTTTATGTATAGTCACATCACTATCAACACACATGTGGAGGTGAAGTCAATTTGCAAGACCACCAAGCTACCACTGCTGGGCCCCTGTGCAAGGCCCCCATTGCTGGGTTGGAGTAGAAAAAATGAGATAAATATGTTACTTTGTATGTTAAGGGCATCTGACAAATGAAGAACCAGTGAAAACAATCTACAAAATAAATAAATCCTTATTTAGAACTTTTCTTTGCGTATCCCAGCTTAGAAGGTTGGAGTTAAAGCAAAGGATCAGTCATGATATGGTGCCCCCTGGAGGAGAAAACTGGTTAAGGGCCTTGGTCAAAGGCCCAACAGTGGCAGCTTGGCAGTTGTAAGGCTTGAACCTTGATCCACCAGCCAACCACCCGGAGCCTTATACATTTAAACGGCCACTGCCCCCTAGTGGGTATACAGTATATTAAAGTACGATAATGTATACTACTATTTCCAAAAGTTTGTGGACACCTCACCATCCTATCCATATGTGGTTTCTCTACAAAATCCTGCTACAAAGTCTGAAGCACACATTTGTCTACAATGCCTTTGAATGTTTTAGTGCCTTTAAAGCCTTAATAGAATGGTGAGTAATAAGGTGGAAGATGTTTAAAATCACGTTTGTTATGCTCAGGTGTCCACAAACTTTTGGCATTATAGTGTATATAACAATGCACAGGGTAAAGTGTCAGAAGAATGTAGGACAGTGCACAAATGTGTGACGTAAGGTAAGAACCCTAATGCAGGAGGGGTGAGGGAACAGGGTGATGATATGATATATGAGTTAATGTGGTACAGCATTCTGTGTTTGATATGTTATAAAGACACAGTGAAATATTTTACAGCTAAAGACAAAGAGTGATGATTCGATTCTATTAAATTAGATTCAAAGAAAATATTGACCAAAATTACATTTCATTACATTTCTTCTTCCTAGTTGTTAAATTGCTCCTGTTATCCTGGACCTGCGTCTGTGCGTGGTATATATTCGACATGGAGCACTGGTCTTAGTATACTTTATGCAGAAAATCAAATCCAAACTCAAATCTCTATAGTTACATCCCCATCAACACACATGTAAAGGAGAAGTCAATTCCTGAGACCACCAAGCTGCCACACCTGGGCACCTGTGTGAGACCCTTGAACCTTTAATGCTGAGCTTTAAAACAGACTTAAATGACCGATTAAGACCTCTGAATAGAGCGAAGAAGGTTTTTTTTCACCCGCCGTAGTTATTGCATCATCAGAGAGAACTGAGGTAGCAGCTCGAACTACACGTAGCTGCAATGGTTAAATGCATGTTTAATGAAAAATCTGGGTGGGTGGGGTGTTCGCATTTTAGGAAAAGGCTGAAAACCACTGGATAACAGGAATGTTACTCACTCTTGAAGGCAGAGTGCATGGGCACGGTGTTAGTGATCAATAAAGCACCATGAGTGGATTCAGGAGTGATTGAAAAACCTGTGAAAAAAAACCAAAAAAAACCCAAAATTATATTATCTAAAATTCAGTTTGAATAATATGACCAGATTTTTTAAAATGTCTAGTCAATTTTATCTGAATTTTACCAAAATATTTTATCTTAGATATCTACTATATCTATGATTTAAGTGGTTATGTGAGCGAGAGCGAGAGAGACCAACCAGGTGGATACAGGAATCCACGGACGATCTGATGATCCTGGTTGTTGGAGTCGCAGGTCTGCGTGTGCTCGGGAGGAATTCGGATGTCCGCTTTTACACACTCGGAGCCTGGAAGAGGTGGATCAGTGTTCTCTCCCTTACAAACAAAAATAAGCATGCTTACTATTTATCGACCGATTAAATGTATAGCAAATAACGAGGATACTAGAGTAGATAACAAATCTACAGACAAGTTCCTAAAGTGGCCTAAATTTGATACTTGTACTTGGTATACGTGACCTAGACTGACAAAAAAGTCTAAGTTTATTTGTCAGACTTGAATTATTTAGATATTTGTACAAAATAAATACAACTAGTTGAATTCTTAAGTGTACTTCTTTTACACCTAGACAATACTTAAAGTCGACTTTGAATGACTGAAACGAACACAGAATAGAATAGAATAGAACACTTAAAGAATAGAATAGAATAGAATAGAACACTTAAAGAATAGAATAGAATAGAATAGAATAGAACACTTAAAGAATAGAATAGAACAATAGAACATAGAATAGAATAGAATAGAATAGAATAGAATAGAATAGAACACTTAAAGAATAGAATAGAACAGAATAGAATAGAATAGAACACTTAAACAATAGAACAGAATAGAATAGAATAGAATAGAATAGAATAGAATAGAACAGAATAGAATAGAATAGAACAGAATAGAATAGAATAGAACACTTAAACAATAGAACAGAATAGAATAGAATAGAATAGAATAGAACACTTAAAGAATAGAATAGAATAGAATAGAATAGATAGAACATAGAAATAGAACACTTAGAAAGAATAGAATAGAACACTAGAATAGAACAATAGAACAATAAAATAGAATAGAATAGAACAGAATAGAATAGAATAGAATAGAACAGAATAGAATAGAATAGAATAGAATAGAACACTTAAACAATAGAACAGAATAGAATAGAATAGAAAAGAATAGAACACTTAAACAATAGAACAGAATAGAATAGAATAGAATAGAATAGAACACTTAAAGAAAGAATAGAACAGAATAGAATAGAATAGAATAGAATAGAATAGAACACTTAGAACAGAATAGAAGAACATAGATAAAAACTGGAATAGAACTTACAATAGAATAGAATAGAATAGAATAGAATAGAAACACTTAAAGAAAGAATAGAACAGAATAGAATAGAATAGAATAGAATAGAAACTAATAGAACTTAAAGAATAGAACAGAATAGAACTAGAATAGAACAATAGAATAGAATAGAATAGAATAGAACACTTAAACAATAGAACAGAATAGAACTAGAATAGAATAGAACACTTAACACAATAGAATAGAACAGAAAGAATAGAATAGAATAGAATAGAATAGAATAGAATAGAACACTTAAAGAATAGAACAGAATAGAATAGAATAGAATAGAATAGAATAGAACACTTAAAGAACAGAATAGAATAGAATAGAATAGAATAGAATAGAACACTTAAAGAATAGAATAGAATAGAATAGAATAGAATAGAATAGAATAGAATAGAATAGAATAGAATAGAATAGAATATGCTGACTTACAAATTGTTCTCAGTCTAAAATATAATGTCTATAAAGTTCACTTAAAAGTACATCGATCTTTTTAGTTACTGGTTAAAGAAAATCATTTTATTTATACTAGAACTGCACTTAAATTTATTTTATAAAATGAACGATATATAGTTGGGTTTATTGGTAAGTGGTATCTGCAGACATAAACAAGATAAACAAATTAACACAATATTGTGTACCGAAAAGTATAAGACACATTAGCACCAGCACACTGTAGAATTCTGCAATTCAATGTGCCCCATATTGTAGAATTCCTATGAGACTCAAACCCTGTTCCAGCATGACAATGTCCCTGTGCATCAATCCCCTGAGGTCCATGAATAAATGCTGTGTTCTGATTGGAGTGCAAGAACTTTGCTGTCCTGTAGAGTACCTGATTTTTGTCTTAACCCTTTAAACTGAACTGGAACCCGGACTGAACTCCGGACCTCAACATTAGTGTCTGATCTCACTAATACTATTGTAACTGAATGAACAAAGCCATGCAAGACAGTCTAATGAAAAAGCTTTCAGAAGGAAGACTAAGACTACCAACATTTACAATAAGATATTCAGGACTTAGGAAATAACTGACTTGAGTACAAGTAGAAGTACTGAAAATAATATGACTTAAGTAAGTAGAATATTTTGTTAAAAACCTTCATTAAGTTACAGCGTCTAGTATTTCAGTGTGTCAAATTGTTGTTTTTTGTAATTTAAATTAAAATTGTTTTTGCGGTGGTATTTTTAGTAAAACTAAACATTAGTAGGCTAACGTTTCTAATGTAAATGTTCTGTAGGCTGATCATTTTTGTTTATGATATTTAACTACAACAGAATAAATATGTTTGAAATTGGATGTTTTTTGGCCTTTATTTAAATGGAAACTAATCCTACAAATGTATTTAAGAAAAGCAATGGCAGCAAAGTTAATTAATTTATTTTTAAACAAGTATTGCTATTTTACTCAAAAAAGTAGAAAAAATCAAAAAAATCTACTCAAGTACTGCAACAAAATTATTGGTAATTAAGCTGCAAGCAACATTGTAAAGACCCTCTAATCCGAGCTCACTGCCCTTCAGGGGCTTTAAGAAAATAGCGAACGTTAAGCAATGTGCATTTAAAGTTGTGAATATGGAAAAATATGTCAAAACCAATTGTATGTGCCAAAATCCCTGCTACCACCTAGTGGGGCTATGACTATAACTGAATATTAGCATGTAGATGTCCTTAAACTAGCACAAGGTTTGGTGCAGATTGAACATGGTATGTTTGAGCAAAGCGTGATGTTTCCATTTGCCAACAGGTGGCGCTAGAATTATAACTGAATATATGTTTAAGTTAGTGTAACTTTCTTTATCATGTTGAAACATCGAAATTTGTCAGGCTGCCACTGACACACCCTTTAACGAAAATTCTAGATCTTCACAATTTAAAATCATGAAGAGTTTTAGATTACACTGACCAAATTTGGTGTTGATCTGAATAAATCTTATAAACGTTAAAAATTAAAACTTCCTGTTGGATTTTGGATTTTGCTCTAAGAGACGTTTTTGTGGGCATTGGTGTGTTACATGTGCATAGTAATTTCCATAAATGTACTTAGGTCAAATGTACATAAAGCATAGGTCAAGGTGCACTGCCTTGAAAGTTTATAGGTGGCGGTATCAAGCGATTTTGCCACACTTACTTCTGAAACCCATATAGGGCATACATTTTTGCCACATTTGTTTTTAAGCATGTTTTGGCCCAAAAAATTCAATTTATTTGGAAGAAAAATAATAAGAAGAGAAATTCCAGTAGGTTCCGTGCACCTTAAGTGTTCGTGCCCTAATTAGTTACTTTTCACCACTGTGTAGAACCAACAAATTGTAACAACATGTTGAGATATTCATACATTATTATATAATGAAAGTATTCTATATACACTGTTCTCTAGCTACACTACTTTGATTTCATTTTAGAGATGATTTATACCTGCGACGTGATGGTGAAGGCAGTCCACAGGGGCATGTGCAGCTCATAACTGTACGCGCTGATGTAGTCCGAGTGTTGCAGTAAAGAATACGATGTCGGGAACAAAACAGCAGGGCGGCCGAATGGCAGGTGGGTCATGTCTGCAAAACACCCTCGGGAATGAGTCTCACACAGGGACTTAAAACGTCTTTAAAAATGTACTTAATTCACAGTTATCAGATATAACATCAGTTATGCGGTTTGTCATGCCTGTAATTGAACACGTAGCTGAAATTGTTTGCACACCTAAAAAAACCTATACAAATAAGCCGTTGTTTTGGCTTATTTACATTTGGAAAATAGATGAACTTATCCAGAGCGATTTACGTTTATCCCTGTTATACAGCTGAGATATTGGTGGTTAAGGGCCTTGCTCAGGGGATTGCCAGTGTTGGCTTGGTTTCTGCAGGGACTTGAACATGGGTCTTCAAGATAATAGTCCAACACTTTAACCACTGTGCTACCCCCCCCCATGCAAAACACTATACAAATACAATAAAAATAATACAGGTGTACAGATTGCAGAATATACAACTCTAACAAACTTAACAGAAATTATCCGCACACTGAAAAATACAATCAGAAAGCAGCAAAACAGGTCAGTAGGCACACTTGGGAATTGTTTTAAGAGAACTTAAGAAAGCATGAGCTGAAACGTCTGCTCCTCGGTCTGTTTTTCGAGAAACTTTTTTACATAGAAAAATAGAAAAAAAAATTAATAGACCCTTTCTTGGTCTGATTGTATTGTTTAGTGGTATTTACATGGTGCTTTGCATGTATGTCTGTGTATAGTTCACTGAGAAGAAGTAAGGACTCTTATCTGTAAGTGTTTTTTTTTTTTCCGGGAGTGTGTCTGTGGTTGGTGGCTAACGTTCTATCAAGGAATGAAATAAAAAGGAATTTAAACCATCTAAATTAGTAGTTTTTTTTAAAGTAAACAGCTACATGTTTGACTAAAAATAAGCTTATTATTGAATGCATGCAAGATTAGTGTGTTTTATTTAGTATAACAAAGAGCTTAACTGTTTAACAAAGCAGTGCCTTCTGCGAAAAATCCATCAGGGCTCTCCTCGATCATATTCTGTAAAAGATAAGTAGATTGCGGTTAGGGTACCTATTCGAACAAAGACTAGATTTTAAAGATAGATTTATTTGTCACATATACATTAATACACAGTGACATTGTTTCTTTATATATCCCAGTTCAATAAACTGAGGTCTGGGGGACAGGGTCAGCCGTAATACCGTGACCCAGCAGCAGAGAGGGTTGGCAGGGCTGGTAGTTAAACCGTGATCCTCCGATTAACAATTCTTAATATTTGAGCTATCACTTGTTCCAAAGGTTAGCACATTTACCTGCTCTAACTAACTAATAACCGCTAGTCAGTCAGCAAACCTAGAAAAAAGTTAACAATATGCCAGGGATGGGTTTTTACCCCTACCCCCCCCCCCAATCCTAAATTAGCTATCCATAAACAGAACTCAGACAAAATATCAAACTAGCCACCAGTTTAGAAGTTGTAATTGTTTTCATTTAGTTAAATCGTAGGCCAGAAATATAATTTACTAAAACGAGGTAATAAGTTGTAAGAAAAACCAATTCTCCATACTGTAAGTATTAATCTTTATCCAAGCTAAGGGAATTTAGCTATAAGCACTGATTTTATCTATCTTATAAATATTGCTTCTCTAATGACTGGTGGTCTGAAGAAGGTACTGGGGTTACAAAGTGACAATGACAGCTAGAGGGTGGAAATGAAAAGTAGAACCCCCCCTCCCCCAAATAAACAAACATTGGCTAGGAAGATTTTTAGTTATAGCCTAAACGAGTCTGTCTTGCATTTGAGTAAAGTCGGACGTCTTCTTTAAAAATATACTAAAAGCCATCACAGGTCCAAACAGTATCACAGCACACACTAATAATGCTCAAAATTACAGCTACAGAAATAAACAATAAATAAATGTGTGTGTGACCTCATCATCACCACAGCTGCAGCCCAGGTTGTAGAAGGTTAGTGAAGTAGTAGCAGGTTCAAGAGGTTTTGCTGATGTCACCTCCTCCGGCTGTACAGGTGTGTACGTAGGGTCCTTCAGCACGGAGTTCAAACTGCCATGTGTCCCATTATTAGGTGCAGGAGTCAAGCCCAGTAGGTCTACACACACACACACACACACACAAAGTATTTTAATGTAAACACTCACACTAGCCCTTTACCCTTTAGTTATTTATTTTCAGAAGGAATCTTAATTTGCAGTTGAATTAAAAATCACATTGTTTTTTTTTTCTGTAATAAGTAACTAACCTGAATTTACTAGTGGTGGAAATTGGCCAAATTTCAGTTTATAATAATTAACTTTAAAGTCGAATCCATTTGTACTGTAACTCGACTGAGAATTATTCTGTATGCCGACCTAAAATGACGAGTTTGATTCTATTAGAACACTTTTAATCATGAAAGTCCACTTCAAAGTGATACAAATACTGTTACTGTACTAGTTAT
Organism: Bagarius yarrelli; assembly: GCA_005784505.1. Classification (NCBI taxonomy): domain Eukaryota; kingdom Metazoa; phylum Chordata; class Actinopteri; order Siluriformes; family Sisoridae; genus Bagarius; species Bagarius yarrelli. Next base: position 704,488 of record VCAZ01000080.1, read on the forward strand.
AGTCTGACTTTAATCAACTGTATTCTCTAGGAGTAAAAGTAGTTAGTTTTATTTTTTACTGTTTTTTTTTTTTTTTTTTTGTATTTTGTAGATTTCCTGACTTGTGAGCAGCCACAATGCGCAGCCGCAGGTCCTCAGTGAGCTCCTTTGTCTTAGCCATGACTGTCCACAAACCAACAGCAGAGAGCTTCTGTTTTTCTGCTAAATGCTGCAAATGTAAATGTAAATTTGCCAGGGGTATGAATAATTTTGGGCTTAACTGTAGGTGTAAAGGTGTGTGTATAGTTGTGCACATGGGTTTTTAGCTGTGTATGCTGTATAGTTGTGTTTATGGGTATATAGTTAAGTGTGTATAGTTGTGCACATAGGTTTTTAGTTGTTTTTATGCTGTATAGATGTGTATATGGATGTAAAGGTATCTGTATAAGTATGTATAGTTGTGTATAACCTCCCAGTTGATCATTTGTATAACAGAGATAAATGTAAGCTTCTCTAGATAAGAGTGTCTGCCAAATGCTGTAAATGTAAATGTTAATGTTATTATGGGTGAGTAGTTGTGTATACGTGTGTATAATTGTGTAGATAAGTCTATAGTTGTGTATAAGTGTGTATAATTGTGTATGTGGGTGTATAGTTGTGCTTTAACAATCCACCCGACTAATACTATTGTTCTTAACAATGGACCGACATTTATTAAATGTGAATATAGACATTTTGAAAAAAAAAAAAGACACCTCTGGTAAGTGTATGTTAATAATGCAGTTGGCTAATCGGTTTCTACAAAACCCAGTGTAACTTGTAAAAAAAATCCCTCTTTATACACGTGGTTAAGGAGGTTTAAAAGAAAAGGGACAGCTTTATATCAAATCTCACCACACATTACGTTGTAAAGCTCGATATTCTCAAACGGCGGAACTTCCATCCGGAACTTAAAGCTCGGCCCGTATCCCAAAAAGATAGTCTGCGATAAGGAAAAGAGAGAAACCTCAGATTGAGAAATGGTCCATTATGGTGTCACAGCTGTGCAAAAGTGAAACACGCTCACCTGCATGCTGCTAAATATGTTATCAAAGCCATGATCGCCAAAATATCCACAGCTGCCAGGTAACCGGTTCCTGCAACACACACAACATCCACCTTTTAACTGTATGGCAGACATTTATAGCTGTTCACTATTAGAGATCGACCGATATTGATTTTTAAAAAAAACAACACCAATAACGATTATTTACATGTTTATGGGATTGATAACCGATATGCAGAACCGATAATACTTATTGACTGATTTTGACATAAAGATAACAACTGTGTTGAACTAAACAAGTTTTCTTCTTTATAACACTGTCAATACTGTCATTTTACTCCTTTTTTTGCAAACAAAAACAACATTATTATAAATCTGGAATCATTTATCGGGCACCAGATATCAAAGGATTACAAAACTGATATCATAAAAAATCTTAAAATTATAAACATATCGGTAAAATGAGATTTTTTGATCTCTATTCATAATGTGACTCTCGTTTACACACAGATTCCCAGTACATACATGGCTACAAGCCACTTCCTCTCCATGAGCAGGTGGACATCCTCGATCCTGCGGTTGTTGGCGTAGTGCAGCCTTTTGGGCAGGTGCTGCTTCAGATAGGCTTTAAAGTGCTGATTTGGCATCTTACACTGCAAGACAAAACACACACATACACAAACACACACACACATCGATGTGCAGCTGGTCATCAGATATATTTTTCAGCCCTGAATGAGATCTTTAACTGTCAGCACTTACTGTCAAATTGGCTACAAGTTCTTTAGGGTCATCTGAAAGAGAAAATAAACGGCTGGGTATGTAAGAAAAAATAAGTATAAAAGAGAGACACAGAAAACGACAGAGAGAGAGAGAGAGAGAGAGAGAGAGAGAGAGAGAGAGAGAGAGAGAGAGAGAGAGAGAGGAGAGAGAGAGGAAGAGAGAGATTGTGTGTAGTGTCCCTCACATGGCATGCTTTGGTTCTTTGGACGCAGTCTTCCAGATGATCCTGGGATGAGTGTAAAGTCGTTAACATTGAGTCCGTATGAGCTGAGATACTCTGTACGGTCACAGTGGGCCTCCTCCATTCCTACACACACACACACACACACACACACACACACAAACTTACACACTTTACAAATCCACATTTAAAGGGACTTGATGAACATTGAGCATAGTTTTCTATATAGGTGTAAAGGCATGTGTATAAGTGGGTATAGTTGTGTATATATGTGTATAGTTGTGTATACGGGTTTTTTGTAGTTGTGTGTATGGTGTATAGGTATATATGGGTGTATTTGTGTATTGTGTATAGTAGTGTATAAGTGTGTAAAATTGTGCATATGGTTGTAAAAGTGTGTGAATAATTTTGTATAGTTGTATTTATTGGTGAAAATGTTTGCATATTGTGTATAGTTGTGTATATGGGTGTAAAGGTATGTGTATAAGTGTGTATAGTTGTGTATATAATATATATATATATATATATATATATATATATATATATATATATATATATATATATATATATATATATATATATAATGTGTGTGTGTGTGTGTATATATATAAGTGTGTATAGTTGTGTATATGGCTTTATAGTTGTGTGTATGATGTATAGTCGTATATAAGGGTGTAAATATATATGTATTTTGTATAGTTGTGTATATGGGTGTAAATGTATGTGTTTTGTGTATATGTGTGTGTAGTGGTGTATAAGTGTGTATAATTGTGCATATGGATGTAAAGGTATGTGTATAATTGTGTATAGTTGTACATATGAGTGAAAATGTATGCATGTTGTGTATATGGGTTCATAGTTGTGTGTATAGTGTATAGTTGTATATGTGGGTGTGAATGTATGTGAATAAGTGTGTACAGTTGTGTATATGGTGTATAATTGTGCATACGGGTGTAAAGGTATGTGTATAATTATGTATAGTTGTGTATATAAGTGTAACTGTATTTGTATAATTGTGTATAGTT